>JASAMX010007959.1:37500-50713 GCA_030248175.1 Microlaimidae sp. YZB2_3 | reverse complement strand
ATTTGTGTTTAAAATTGTATTTAAATTTAGAACAAAGCATTATATAACCTTTAAATATTTTCTATTTAAGGCTCAAAATTGGTAAATTTCATGTTTTGATATTTTCAATGCGTTTGCAATGCAATGCGTTTGTTTAACTAAGTGCGCATTTTAAGATTCCGTTAATTTCGGCCACCTTAAAATTTTGGTAAAAGAACCTGCCGTTTTTTACTGTTTTCAAATATCATCGTACTACTGTATTTAAAAGATTTTTTTTTTGCTTGTTTGACTTTTTTAGACGTTTTTTTAAGCTAAAAAAATTTCAACAAAAATATAGGTTATTAAAACTTGTTTTTTTAAGGTTTTGACATAATTATATTAAATTTTTCTAATAACTATTAAAGTTTGCAAACGGAAAAATATTTATAAGTACTAAGAACATTACCTTAGGATAAATTTGCAACCCTTAAAAATTTATATTGCTCGTTTTGGCAATAGTTATAGCCAGTTTTTTCTAGATGGCCGAAGTTAATGGCTCGCGCCCTAATTTCGGCCACTATAAAAAAAAACTTTAAACCTCCACTGTTCTTTAAATGTATTAAAAATTTTAAAATTTTGCACAGGAATAACAAAAATAACTATCGTTTGATTTTTAGACCAAATTTTGAATTGATTGGTAGAACCACAAAAAACTTATCCAAAAAAAAAATAAAAAAGTGGCCGAAATTAAGTCAGTTACCCTAACTCTCAACGCGACCAAATTGTAACTGGAAATCCCCGGTTACAAAACTTTGATTCAAAAACAAATTTAGAAATTGATCAATGTTCATTAGTCAAGAACGAAACCTACTGCTCAAGTAAGTGGGTCCACCGATGGGTATATCAAAACAAAAAATGCAGCCATTTCTACTATGATGAAGGATGTGGCAGAGACAAATATTTTAAATCTGAACGAAACTGCCGTCAAAACTGTGAAAACGGTATGTTTTTTTCACAAATAACAGTTTTATGTTATTAAAAACATTAAAGTATGTTTAAAAACATTACATTACTATGCATAGACTATGCATAGTAAAATACTAGTACCGTTATCTGATCATTAAAAAATATACAAGAGTGGCGACAAAACTTAAACTTTAAAAACGTTATATCTCAAAAGCGACGCAGCAAATTCCTGCGATATCTAAATCATTTTGTAGCTTAGACATAGCTGACTTTTGAAGAACTATAGACTGTCCAAAAATGAATGGGCCTGGCGACAAAACGTAAACTTAGTGGCTGGCTAAGAGGTGCGGATAGTAGCCTAAAATTATGAGGCTCACACACTAAAAATTTGGTAAAAAACGCAAAAACCTGGCGCATTCAAACCGTCAGAAATCAACTCACTCTGGGTCAGCTGGGATTTCTCACTTAAAAGCCCATTTTAAAGAAACGGTTCAACATGTAGTTTCTCGGCGTCAATTGAAAAAAAATTAAACGAAAATTAAAAAATTTGATTCTCTCAGATTTTAATGAAAGTTTGGAAATAGTTCGACACAAGTCTAATGTATACTTTGAATTGTATTTGATTAAAAAACTAATTCAGGATTTTTTTATTGGATTTTTCTTTTAAAAACAACGATTTTTTTAATTTTTTTCAAATTTTGAATTACGTTTTACTCCAAACCACATCTAAAAGTGGCCCCTTGTTTTTCTTTAACTTTCTATAAAATTGCGGAAAAAACTGAATGAATTAAATTTTTTAAATAACCAAAACCTGTTTTTTGAGCTTTAGATTTATTGAAATATATCTCTAAATAAAACAACTTGTAAACAATGAAATTATTACCGTTAGATACATCATAACCTGAGCTTTCGATCGCACTATATTTTTGTCCGACAAAAATTAATATCTAAGTTGATATCTAACTTTAAGTAAAATTCGTCATAACTGATCATAAAATTCGTCATAACATAAAATTCGTCATACGTCTACCTTAAACGGAAATTATTTAGTGTTAAAGATCTTCACAGAGTTATAACGTTAGAAAATCATTTTTAGCCAATTAGCGCTTAGGAAAAAAAATGGAGATCTCCCATTCATTGGAAATCAATTTTTCCTAAGCGCTAATTGGCTAAGACAGCTCCTCCCACACCCATTCCCACAGAGCAAAACATATATGACGTGGTCACGAATACTATATGACATTTGCCTTAAAATCCCAACGTGAACAATAATTAATTTATTTCCGACGAACCATTCAGAATCTTGGTTTTGCAGTAAAATTTGTCTTATACCAGTCATAACAAGCAATTTCTACTATAGTATAATCAAAAAAAATAAAATAACAACAAATGTGCAACTCTTATTTAACAAATTAAGTCAGCGTATGTCATTATAATGGCATCTTTTGGAAATAATTTATATAATTATATTAAATACTTCTATTAAATAATTTTATTTAAAGATTTATGATTATTTAAATATTGTAATGGTCGAAATAACAACAAATGGAAAAACTCAAAGCTATTCCAAATTAATTTAGTTACCCTAAACAAAAATTTTGCTCTAAATACTTCAAAGGTTATCCAAAAAAAATTTTAATTTAGGGCGTTTCATAAAAGTTACAAACATTCGATTTATTTTCTTTAAAAATCCTGTTTTTTTATAAATTTTCCCACTTTTTTGTAGGTTTTAAAATTTAAAAAAAGCCATAGTAGGGTATCTGACTTAATTTCGGCCAAGCCTTAATTTCGGCCACCAATTTAGAGTGTTAGAAAATTGGCTTATTTTTAAAACACAAAATTACTAGCACAAAAGTAACTGAATGTATGTTGAATAAAGTGTTTCTGCAAAAGTTTTTTTATTTTTGTTATTTTGCAATATCAACATTTTCATACAAAAAGTGAATTTTTTGTGATTTTCTTAATTTATACTTTGTGTTTAAACTTCATCAAATTTTGAACAAAGCACTATAATAACCTTAATTTATCTTCTATTTAAGGTTCAAAATTTTTAATTTTTATGTTATGATATTTTCTTCAATATCACTTTGCAATGCGTATAACTAACTGCGAAATTTAAGATTCCGTTAATTTCGGCCACTTTAAAATATAGTTGAAAGAACCTGCTGTTTTTTGCTGTTTTTGAATATCATCGTACTACCGTATTTATAATGAATTTTTTTGCTCATTTAACTTTTTTTGAGGTTTTTTTAAGCCAAAATAAAATCAACAGAAAATACATGTTATTAAAACATGTTTTTTTAAGGTTTTGACATAATTATTTAAAGTCTTGCTAATAGCTTTTAAAGTTTGCAAACGGAAAAAAATTAAGTTATACGTAACAAAAACATTACCTTAGGATAAGTTTGCAAGATTTAAAAATTTTTATTGTTCGTTTTGGCAATAGTTATAGCCAGTTTTTTCTAGATGGCCGAAGTTAATGGCTCGCGCCCTAATTTCGGCCACTATAAAAAAAAAACTTTAAACCTCCACTGTTCTTTAAATGTATTAAAAATTTTAAAATTTTGCACAGGAATAACAAAAATAACTATCGTTTGATTTTTAGACCGAATTTTGAATTGATTGGTAGAACCGCAAAAACTTACAAAAAACTTATCCAAAAAAAAAATAAAAAAAGGTGGCCGGAATTAAGTCAGTTACCCTAACTCTCAACGCGACCAAATTGTAACTGGAAATCCCCGGTTACAAAACTTTGATTCAAAAACAAATTTAGAAATTGATCAATGTTCATTAGTCAAGAACGAAACCCACTGCTCAGGTCGGTGGGTCCACCGATGGGTATATCAAAACAAAACCTGCATCCATTTCTACTATGATGAAGGATGTGGCACAGACACATATTTTAAATCTAAAAGAAACTGCCATCAAAACTGTGAAAACGGTATGTTTTTTTCACAAATAACAGTTTTATGTTATTAAAAACATTAAAGTATGTTTAAAAACATTAAATTACTATGCATAGACTATGCATAGTAGAATACTAGTACCGTTATCTGATCATTAAAAAATATATAAGAGTGGCGACAAATCTTAAACTTTAAAAACGTTATATCTCAAAAGCGATGCAGCAAATTCCTGCGATATCTAAATCATTTTGTAGCTTAGACATAGCTGACTTTTAAAGAACTATAGTCTGTCCAAAAATGAATGGGCCTGGCGACAAAACGTAAACTTAGTGGCTGGCTAAGAGGTGCGGATAGTAGCCTAAAATTATGAGGCTCACACACTAAAAATTTGGTAAAAAACGCAAAAACCTGGCGCATTCAAACCGTCAGAAATCAACTCACTCTTCCAATTGTGCTCAAATTTTTTATAAGGACATTTGTTTACTTGATAGATAAATAAAAACACCCTTTATAAGTATAATATTACTCTCTTAACGTACTTGCTAATTTATCCGATATCACTTTTTAATTTTGTAACAAGTAGTAACCGTAAAAAAGCCCCACTTAAACAATTGCTGAAATGTGGAGTATCAATAACTTTGTATAAGAACCCTAATTACTTGTTAAAATTAGGATTATTTTGATTTGCAATAGTCGCTATTTGAGTTTTCACCATTTGCTTGCTCCAATATAAATAAATAATTTTTTAATCTGTATGATTTACTTTTTGTTCCAAATGCCTTTTTTTTTGTTTTGTAAAAACTACTTTGTGATTTTTATAGTGTTTGCTTGCTGAACTCTAAACAATTTTTTTTTATTTCACTTAAAATTTTTCATATAGTAAAAAAAGGTTTCTAGTTATAGCGTATTTTAATGTCATTTTTCATCACTTTTAACAAAAGCACAGTATAAACAAACTTAAAGCACATTGAAATAAACGGTAACTTGTAATGTCACAACCAAAATTGACAATAAAATGAATTTTACAAAAACAAAAATAAAAAAATTACTAATATTTTGCACAGAAGTGTGTGCAAATGAAACAATTTTAGCAATTATATCTCAGCAAATGAGTTTTATATCAAAATTATGTAAATGTTAGGTTTCTTAGTTGCATATTGAGATGCTTATAAATTAAAATTCAACCCAATTTCAGTAGATATTCACTAAATATTTACATGTTTATTTTTGCACACACTATTGTTAAGAAATTGCTGTCCTACTAAAATTTACAGCTAAAAACAGAAAAGTAGAACAAACTTTATCAATGAGATCAAAATATGAAAATGATAATTAAATATTTTAAAGCAACATAAAGTAATAGTAGCTGAAACTCACAACTTAAAATATCTTAAAGCCATCTTTAAAAAAAATTTTGAGAAAAAAATATTTAAATTTTGAGAAAAAAATGTTGTAAACTTAGGCAGTGTTAAAAGATATAATTTAACCATACTCTTTGTTTTGTGTGAAAAAAGCCCTAAATACAATTTCTAAAGTTTGGGTTTTATATTGAGCTGAGACCACGGCTTTTCAAAGAGATATATTTTTGTACCATGTTTTAAACATTTGCAAAACTTAACATAATATTTTTGTTGTATATATATATATATATATATATATATATATATATATATATATATATATATATATATATATATATATATATATATGCCCAGCGCATTTTAACATTTTTATTGAGTACCAAGATATAAAATAAGTGATAATTCATTCATTACAAAAATTTATATTTAATTTGCAATTTACTTTTGTTGCTAAAAAGGTATGCTGCTGTTTAAAAATAATTTGTGTCTAGCCCATTATATTAGAAAATGATAAATTTTATTTTCTGTCCTTCAAAACCGGTATCATTTAATCCCCGAAAAAAATTAACTAAAAAGTGTTTGCTTTTAGTTCTTTCAATCTTTTATTAGAGAAGTATAAACTCATAAGTTTTCATTAGTTTTCAGGGTGCGGTTCAATCTGGTGAGTAAGTGGCGCACAAAGCAGAAGTATGTGCTGCCCTCTTTTTCATTTTTTGGCGCGGTGCATATTTCTTCTTGTTTGCCTACTAATAATTCCAAAAATCCATATAAGCCAGAAAGGCACTCTGGGTAAGGTAAGATTAAATGCCCAGAAACTGCTAAAAAGAACTGAAATACCCAACGGTATAGATTTTGAACTGATTTCAAAAAGCTTCCAATCGACAATCACAAATAATTGGGCTATGTTTATACTCCATTTTCCTTTTCTAAAATCTGGAGGAGCTAGAAGGCAGAGAAGATGCTGTTGCTTTATGGATTTGAACTTGCAATCTTCAATATATTCCATAATTGTTGACGTGCCAGTCTAAAAAAATATAAAATATAATATTTACCAGCCAGCAGCAGCCATGAATGTAATCTGCTAAGCTGCAGCTTCGAGCTTTGGTAGCTCGACCATATTATATTATTTTAATAAGAAATTAAAAAATATTAAAGGCAAATAAAATCTAGCTGACTGCGAAAATTGCAGTATTGAATCGGCTATTTAACAACAAAGCCATTCAAAATTTTTAACGAAATCCGTTTAATAATAAAGATCAAAACCCTTATTTTAATAATTATTTATCAATTTACTTAATTTAAAACCCAAATGCAAATTTTTAAAGGGTTAAATATGGTTAATTCTAGTATATTTTGTAAAAAGGTGGAATTAAAAAAAAATTATCTGCGTTCTTATTGGTTTTTTTTAAAAAACGTCATTACCGCACAATTTTAATTGGTCCCTTCATGTCTGCATTCTAATTTTCAGCGTCAGCCAGATATAATTCAACTGGTTGAATTATACCTGGTTGACGCCAAAAACTTGTATGCAAACAGGATTAAACATGGGACCAATTAAAATTGTGCGGTTATGACGTGTTTTTTTAAGCAAATAAGAACGCAGATTTTTTTAATTCCACCATTTTACAAAATATACAAAAATTAACCAACTTTAGCTCTTTAGAAATTTGTATTTGGGTTTCAAATTGGGTAAATTGATAATTATTAAAGCACGAATTTTGATCTTTATGATTAAACCGATTTCGTTACAAATTTTTAATGGTTTTGTTGTTAAATAGTCGATTTAATACTGCAATTATCGATTTCAGCTAGATTTTATTTGCCTATAAAATTTAGTTATATTTTATTAGCTCGCTAGGGATTATTATTTGCTTGTCATTTTATCTTTAAATAATTATGAATTTGGGCATTAATTATAATTATCGTGTGTATAGTAATGCTAAAAGTCCTCTAATATAAAAGCAAACGCTGTTATACAACTCACGTAAAGCGTTGAATTATTTAATTAAGACGTAAAACCCTAAAAATTCTTGCTTTTGCGTTTACGTATAACTAGAGCGTGGGGCATAATATTCAGGACTTATTATTGCAACTTATGCAAAAAACAAAAAAAAAATGTTTGCATTATTAATGTTTCCCGAAGCAAGCCCTGCAGCTTTCAAAATTCGCCTTATTTTTATATTAATTTTATAAAAAATTAAAAGTGATGCAATGGATTTTTTTGTCGAACTTTTTTTAAATTAATTTTTTTTCACAACTAATTAAAAAACCAATAAAAATAGTCCTAAAAATCAACATAAAGTTTACTTTAAAAATGTTTTAAGCTTTAATAAGCTTAAAATTGATTATTTAAAGAAAAGAGCTTCAGAGATCCATCTGCTTTAAATGGCTGCAGCTCTAAAGTTATCGGAGGGTAGGAACATTACTAGTTTACACTGTAGAAACTGAGATTATAAAAAGCAAAAAAATTAAGTCACGTCAAAAGTATAAAATCGTGAGGTTTTTATTTCAAAATGCTGTGCTTTGCAGATCAGTTCATTTAAAATGCTTGAATTTCAAAGTTCCATAGCTTTTCCCTAAAATTGTAGTTCATAAACTTAATTGTTAATATATGTTTTACGAGATTTTTTTTCTTCTGTTTTTACTACTACTTTTAATGTTTTAACAAGGTTAAAAAATTTGTAATTTACAAAAAACTTCAGAATTTGTGTTAATGTTTAGTTAATTCTATTCTGTAGATTAACAGATAGCTCAATAGAAATCAGAGACTTATTTCATAAAAACTGTTTGTAATTGTTGATTGATTAATAAATCAAACGCATATTACTCTTTTGAATTTTTTAATAAAAAAATATTAATAAAATTACGTTTAAAATATAAAAAAATTACAAATTCAAGAATATAAAAAATGACAAAATTAAGCAAATTTAACAGTTGGGCAACTGACTTAATTTTTTTTGCCACTTTTTTAAATTTTTTTAGATAATTTTTTTGTGGCTCTTCTAATGAAGCCAGGATTTGATTTGAAACACAGACGACAACTATTTTTGTTATTACAGTGCAAAATTTCTGTTACACTTGAAAATCAGTGGAGGTTTAAACTTTTTTTATAGTGACCGAAATTAAAGCGCAAATCATTAACTTCGGCCACCTAGAAAAAACTGGCTATAACTATTGTCAAAACAAACAACAAAATTTTTTTAAAGGTTGCAAATTTATCCTTAGGTATTGTTCTTGGTACATAGATCTTAATTTTAAAACAAATTATAACGCATTCAAAGCTGCGGAAATATTATTGTACAAATGTGGCAGATGCGTTTAAAACGTTAAATTTGTCAAATAAACGAGACGAAGCTCCAGAATTTTCTCTTTTATACAGATATTCTATCTTAAACATATTCTTAAATAATATATAGCTAATGTAAAACTTTTAACAGTTTTTTAAAAAAAACACATAACCATAGTTTATAATTTTTAAGCTTATTTTAAGGCAATTTATAACAGTAAATGTACTTAAATCATTATAGGTATTTTAATAAATCTAAAAGTGTTTTTTGCACGCACTGTTTGTGCACACCGGAGCTTCCAGCTTCAAAGAGTAGCTCTGTAGAAAAGCTCTGCTTTTCGTGGAGCTCAGGAGAAACCGCCGGAACTCCAGAACTCTGTCCGAGTTTTTTACATTTTCCGTAAAAAAATAAATAGTATCCACCCGAAATTTTGCAGTTTTAATCCCCCCGTATCGCGCCGCACATTTATTTCATTCGTTTTTACAATTTGAAAAAAAATTTTTAAAAAAGTCGTATTTTTTACAAAGGATTTTATCGACAGTGAACAATGTAAACTGTTTGAAAGAAATACAAAACATGGTCAACGTTCCCTTATCAGGCGAACTCGCTGAAGTCGTTTACAATTTCAAAAAAATGTCAAAGATTATCTACGGACTTCTATTCAACTTCAAAACTTAAGCTTATCAAAAAAATGGTCAATTTTTTTTATTTTGTTTTATGATTATTTAAGATATTATCACAAAATAGAGGTCTGCTCTGAAGCATCTTAGCCCCTTGGAGCTTCTAGTAACCAACGAAAAAATCAATTATATTTGTTTTTAAGCGCTTCTCTTATTATTTTAATTTTTAATAATAGATTTACTAAATAATAAATTTTTTATCCATGATATCGCCAGCAGTATGTCGTCGCAATTGTTAAAAAATAAAACAAACACAAACATTTAAGCTCTAATCATGATAAAAACTTACCAACTCGGGGTAGACTTCATATTTTCGATAGAGCTCAATAATTGTAGTTGCAGAAATGTCCTCCTGAGCATTTATGTATGCACGCCGATAACTGAACATGAAATTCATTTTTTCAAAGTCTGCGTGTTTTTGTTCCACAGTGCCGATTGGCGAGTTGAGAAGCTTTGACCGGACTTTTTCCATGCCTCCATCTGTAACACACGTCGTTTTTGGTTCTGAGCCTGAACGTTTAGTAGTACGTTTACTGAGACATAAGGTAGAACGGCGATTTGCAATGCAGCTTTGAAGCCATCCTTTTTTCAGAAAATGATCCTAAAAAGTTATCTAAAAATAAATATAATCACTGCAAAGATTAAACATTTTGAATAAAACACTAGCTTTAAAAATTTTCTTAAGGTTAGAGCAGGAAAAATGACGTTTTCTTTTTGGGTCTAGTTTTAGACAAAAAAATAGTTGTTTTTGATTAATAAATCGATAAGAAGAACCCTTTGATTAATAAATCGATAAGAAGAACCCAAATTAAAAGTGGTTTCCCCAAAAGTTGATAAATTAGCACGCCAAGAGGAATAATTTATTTTAAGATATACTCTCTAAAAAGTGGCCCTAAAAAATTCGTTGAATAAAAAGTCGTAAATCGCATTTTGATTAAATTAACGAAATAAGTAGGTTAGAAAAGTGTTGCTGTAATATGAGTTGATTGAACGAAAAAATTCGTAAAATTAACTTAAAAAAATCTCGTTGAAATTGATAATTGCTCTTTACACATTAAACATACAGTTTTGTCTCGTGCGGCGGTTTTTTATTTTATAATTAGGTTTACCACTAGTTTTGTTTGACTATTTATATAAATATATTCTACGAAAATAATCAAATCCTATGTGTAACTGTAGTCAAATTCTTTCAACCTTCATTTTTTTTGTTTTATGTTTATTAATAACAAAAATAATTGTTTTAAAACCAAAAAACAAGGTTTGGCCAATTTAATCCGACTCTTTTTAAAGTTTTAATATTTACCACGGGACGTTTAATTTGATTTTGTTCTAAATATAGCAAACTTGTGAGGATATTTTGTTGGAAATATTGGAAATTCTTCGCTATTGTTAAAACAAAATTACTTTGCAAAGAAACAACTCCAAAGGCGCTGATGATTTCTATGGAATTAAGATGGCAGAAATTGCTTGTGTCTGCACTGACTTTAAATCCTTAGTTTGAAGTGTGTAAAATTTTCTGCTAGGGATTTTAAGTTTTTGCAACACTTTATTTATTTTTTTAAAGTGTGAAATCTGCACTGTCGTTTAAAAAAAAATTGAGGAAGGCCAGACTAAGGTAAGAAATGTTTTGTCTTTTAATTAAAACAATCTTATATTTGAAAAGTAACCATAAATCACTTTTTTCTTCACCCTTAAAATGGTTAAATAAGAAAAAATATGGAAAAATGTTTGGCCGAAGAAGGACTTTTCTTCTCGCCATCGCGCTAAAACTAAAATAAAAATAAAATTTGGAAGTTAAAACTATTGTTTTGAATTTTTAATTTATTATGCTTGTTAAGTATTTTAAATTATTGCTTCATGTAAACCTATTCTATGCATTCTTTAACCGGAGTTTTATCGGAATAATTTTATTGTAAGACGGGAGTTTTACTAATTTTTTATTAAGCCTTTAATAAATAAAAAAAATCGTAAAAGTTACTAATTAAGTGAGCGGATCCTTTCCCGTAAAAAAATTCGTAGAAACTTACTAATTTCTACGTTATATTAACCAATCACTTTTAAGGGAGTGCCACGCGTTCGAATGATAAAATAAAAACTCAATAACACAAGACTCAAATTTTAATAACACAAATTATATATCAAAATATAACGAAAATGTGTGACCAAATTTTTGCTGGAAAAGTCGTTTATGCGCAATTTTGTTCGACATTGTGTTATATACTCTTGATAACAATTATACAAAGAAGAAAGAGAAAAATTGATATAAGTTTTAAAAACACTTGACTTGTTTTTGCATAATTTGGCAAAAAGTTTAATTTTAAACGGTTTATTTTTCTGAATTCAGCCATGCATAGATTTCCTAAAAGTTTCAAAAAATGACAACTAAAAAAAAATTATTTTTACAACCATATTTGACAATCTCAAAATTTCATTTTATCAAACTGCGATAATTTTATTTTTAGTTTTTACATAAAAACAAATAACTTACATAAGGCACATGGCGACCCACTGATTGTTCGAATCACGGGAACGCGATATACATAGCGTTCGCCATTCGGGCCTTTTCATACACACTTGGCTCATTTTTTCTAAAAAGTCAAATCAATTAAAACAGAAAATAATACTCTTTGAGTACAATAATTTAAATAAAATAAATTCATTTATAATCAACGGATATAGATGAAAAAAGGCTCGGTGGTCCAAAACTTTAGAAAAAAAGAGACACTTAAAATATTTTATAACAACTAAAAAATTTTTATCTGCAAGATGTCAGTTTTATTTCAAACGACTATTTTTATCTGAGCGTTATCTGACAAAATTAAAAAAAAATTTTAACCAGTGCTCGAAATCGATAAACTGCACGCAAAATCAAATCACTACTATGTAACCCGACCAAGCACGAACTCGCTCAAATGCCGTAAAACTTGCTTATGTAGTGTATTTCTTATCTATTAAGGTTGCCCGACAAATCACTTTCGTCGCTTCGTGTTTTTAGCGAAAAAATTGGGGATTTTTTTACGGGAAATTTAACATTAAGTTGCACTGGCAAATCAGTTTTTCAAACAGTTATTCCATAAGCCATTTGCTACACTGGTGCACAAGTTTTTGTCTTAGCCGCGTTTTTTCAGTGAAGGAAGCCGAGGTTTAAAATCTCGAAGTATTTGAAGCTTTTATTTGTTCGTTGGGTCACTTTAAAAACTTATTGACATCCCAATCGTAAATAATTACAAACCTTTAGGTGACTGACTTATTTTTTATATTTTGTTTCTTTTAATACGAAGAGAATATCTACCATTTCATTGCGTTACTATCAAGGTTCCATTAGAAAAACACTGTAGTGTTTGTTTTTTTTTAGATTATCATTTTGCTTTTGAAATTTATTTGTTTGAAAACTTGTTTAAAAACAAATCAATCAAAACGATATTGTTGCTGTTATTATTAAAAGAACGTTTTTGAACTGCTGTTTTAAAAACAAACACGCAAAAACATCTAAAAACCTTAAATTTTGTTTGGTAACTAACTTAAATTTGGCCAGTCTAAATTTCGGCCACCGGCTAATATTTTTGCTGTGGCCAAAGTTATGAAATTAACTGCGGCGAGGCAGCTCGTGATGCCATCTATTTAGCCGTACGCAGTTTATTTCCTACATAGCTTTGTGCATGATAAGAATATCAACCGGTAGTCGAAATCAAGGCTTTAAGTTAGTTACCCAACAATACATTTCTAATACAATTATTAAAAAAAATTGAATTCATTTGATTTGAAATTTATCAATTAGTATTTCAAAATAATAAAATTGAAATATATTTGCAAACGAACTCAAATTAAATCAATTCATTTAAAATATTCTTTTAAATTAAAAACTTCAAAGCAATCACTTAATATTATAGTTTTCAACAAAAAAGTGAATTAAGCTCTTAACAAACAACAACATTTCGAGCAATCCGCATAAAAATATAACATTACCAAGATGGCGTCTCGTCTGATTCAAAGACACAGGCCCCACACGTACATCCACAGAGCTCAGAATCCATTTCAAACAATAAAAGTATTAA
>JASAMX010007959.1:0-32500 GCA_030248175.1 Microlaimidae sp. YZB2_3 | reverse complement strand
TATTTTAAATAAACGATTTGATGTATTTTGAGTTTAGTTTAATCTTGACAGGTGTGATGTGGTTTGTTTTTTTATTCGCTCAGCAGTACACATTTACTGTTGCATACATATTTACTGGCTGAGCGGAAAACCATCGATGGAATAATCAAGCAATTTTCTTGCTAATGTCTTGACAACCGCCGAAAATTATTTTTTGCAATACATTTTTTTTTACTCAGTGAAACATGACGCATTGATTAATACCAAAAACCAAACAAAAAAAATACACCATGATTTAGTATACCACACCTTAACATCAAGATTTTATAAAAAAAAATCACTTACTTTAATCGGGACAGGCAGTTGTCCATTGCCAGATCCCAGGCAGAGCAGAGTGGGTGCTCGTTTGTGGGCGGAACGGCAAAAAAACTCACCCCCATACTGGTTGCACCTGGAAAAAATGACAAAAATTATTTTTAAAAAATATATATATATATTAAATAACAAATTGAAACAAAATAACAAATCAAGATTCAGGTATTGTTGTTTTAAAATTTATAAATATTAATTTTTTATGATTAATAACCGTAGTTTAAATTTTCTTTTTCTGTTACAGAAAAAACTTTCTTTTTTTTTTCAAAAAAAAGATTTTTTCATGTCACGATTGCTTAGTTTTTTTAAATTTAATCGATTATACTAGAAGCATGCCATATTATAGGTAGTCAGAAAAGAAGGGAGTTTGGGAGGTATACCCCCTTAAAATTCCGATTGCAGCCACACTCCCTTAAAACTTAAGGTTACCCTGGACATCCCTTCTAAAATGTGGGGGGGGGTCCCAGTACTAAAAACGCTAAAAATGAGGTATTTGAGGTTAGACCTTAAAAATATTTTAGGACCCCCACTTTTGGGGTCAAGTATATCCTTCAAAATTGGTGAGGCTGGCCACCTATGAAACACACTATTATTTTTTATAGCTTCTTTTGGCTGGCTATGAAATGCTGATAGGTACAAGCAAAAATATATAATAGAAGAAAAATGAGACACTTAGAACAAAATGCTTGAATAAACAGGTCCGATTAAAATGGTATCCCATTTAAATAGGTTCTCTTTAAATGGAATCCCATAAAATAAATCCCATTTAAATGGGATACTCAAAAACATTTGCCGTCCAGATTTTTAAAAACCTAAACAATAAAATTCGATAAACCTCATATAAATTTAAAATGAATGTATTTTGTTAAATTTAATCAAGAAAAGCAATAGAGCAAAAAATAGCTTTACATAAATTGCGCAAAAATTTAGATGTATTTAATAGTTTAAAATGACAAAAGCATCTTAATTCTACCGTATTTTGGTGCAAAAATAAACAAACACCAAAGACCAATTTTTTGTATTCAACACAATTGTGCTAAAAGCGTCACTGAAATCTACTAGTTTTTGAAATACATTAAAAAATGTTTGTTAACACTTGTTTAGTAGTTATTTCAAGGATAAAAATTTTTATTTTGCGCTTTAAAACGCGATTAAAGTACAATTTAAATTCGCTGTTTGGTAATTCTTGACTAAAATATGGTAGAAGTAAGATGTTCTTGTCATTTTAAATCATCATATACATTTAGTTGTTTTTGTAAAATTTATATAGAACTTTTTTTGTAGTACCTATTAGTTTTTATATTTTGTTTTACCAAAATTTATTTGTTTTCGATTTATCCAAGGTTTATTTTTTAGGTTTTTGAAAATCCGGATGGAAAATGTTGGTAATTACCAGCCCAAGTCTGGTACTCACCAACATTTGCTGTCCCGATTTTTAAAAAACTAAAAAATAAAATCAAATCTTGAATAAATTGAAGACCAATGTATTTTGTTAAATGAGAATATTAAAACTAATAGAGCGAAAAAGCTTTTTATAAATTGCACAAAATTCGGATATATTTGATGGTCTAAAATGACCAGAGCATTTTAACTTCACTGTTTTTTGGTGCAAAAATAATCAAACACTAAAGACCAATTTTTTGTATTCATATCATTATATGAGTTATATTTTATTTTGTAACCTTCATGTTGTTATTTTATTCTGTTTATGTTAGTTCTGTAGGAATGTTTTTTGTATATTGTGTTTTATCTAACTTCACAATCTGACCTTTAAGTATGTTTGTTTCGACTTACTTTACTTAGTTGTTGAATTTTAATTCTCGTAAATATAGCTGGTAGTGTTTGGTTGTAATAAAGAATTATTAGCTTATCGCTTTTAATACATGGCGCAGCCTTGCTATTTTACATTTTCTAGCGAGGGACAAGATATTTTATAAAACATTACAGGTGGTCCCCTGCTGTCTGTTATTTTTTTTTGGTTTCTGGTCAGACAGAACTTTCTTTATATCATTTTTATTGTCGTTTTTAACGGCTACTAAAAGACGCTGGTTGCTTGCTTCTAGGTTTTTGAACACCCTTCATTGACCGCGCGGAAATTCTATTTTGTTTTTTAAGCTTTTATTGGTCCTTCTGGTCATTTCTGTATAAAGGGTTTTGGATACCCTTTGCTGATCAAGTGGTCGTTTTTTGTCTTAAAGGGTTTGGACATCCTCTGCACACCGCAGGGTCACATTTCTTCTAGGGTTTGAAACACCCTCAGTTAACCCGAGGAGATTCCTAATTTCAGGGTTTTTAACACCTTTTTTTGCCCTTCTAGTTACTCTTGCGTCAAGAGTTTTGGATACCCTATGCTGACCTACAGGTCACTTCTGGTTCCAGGGTTTTTGAACACCCTCTGTTGGCCGCTCGGTCATATCTGGTTCCAAGGTTTTTGAACACCCTCTTTTGGCCGCCCGGTCATTTCTGGTTATAGGGTTTTTGAACACCCTCTGTTGGCCGCCCGGTCATTTCTAGTTCCTGGGTTTTTGAACACCCTCTGTTGGATGCCCGGTCATTTCTGCTTCCAGGGTTTTCAAACACCCTCTGGTGACCGCCTGTTCTCTTCTGGTTCCAGGATTTTTGAATACCCTCTGTTGGCCGTCAGATCTCTTTTAGACAGAATGAATTATTTACTTCCATGGATCTCTGTGTGCCAGTATATCTTTTTCTCATTCGCCAAAATTGGGATAAATTGAGGCTGCAAGATGTCTGGAGGTCTTCGACAACGTCTAGCTTTATTTCGGTCTAAATTGCAAGACTCTGTTGCTAAATCCGACTTGTCTTTGACCGATGACCCCACAGTAACTTCAAAAAAACATTTTACGGCAATTCTTGAAAAGTTGCTAATAAAAATAAAGCATGATCGTTCTTCCATAAAAAACTGGATGGATAAAGTTAACGGTATAATCGCAGAGTGGGATGCTCTAATTAATGAACTTATTGAGACTGAACATTTGGCGGAAGAAGAAGAGCACTATAAAAGTTTCGCATCTGGAAAAGGTGCTAATTCATTTCTTAATGTTCTGGTGAAAGCAGATGAAAAGCTTTTGGAGCTTGGCCACGTCAAAGAGGAAGTTAAATATCATCTAATGAAAACTAAAGGTGTTTCTACTGTAACTGAAACATCTCCTGGAGCTGACGGCATCACACCAAATCCTCAGCCAGAAAATCCTGGTCGTCTAAAATGAGCGATTCATCAGGCAGTTTTGGAGAAGGAAAGAATCTCATTTTGGTCTGCCAAAATTTCCACCTCTAAAATGGAATGGTGATTCTTTAAAATATAATGAATTTAAACAAATGTTTTCCGTAACTGTTAATTGTAAGGATCATGTGGATCCATGTGAAATATTAGCATTTTTAAGATCATGTCTTGAGGGTGAGGCTCTAAATGCTATCCAGGGTTTTGCACTAATTGCCGAAAATTTTGAGCCTGCAAAATATTTTTTTAGAAAAACGGTCTGGTGGTGAAGATTTTGTAAAAGAAGTGTTATAATCTGAGCTAAACAATGTGCAGTTTGATAACTGGAGCTCAAAAAGTTTAAAACAGGGTGTAGATAAAATAGAACGTGCATTAAGACAGCTTGAGTCAATGGGTGAAAATATTGAACAAAATGGTATAATTCATTTGTTAATCAGAACAATATCACCTAGTGTGCTTTCAGAGATAGAAAAAATGCGTGAGCCTGGCCAGCCTTGGTCTCTTGAAAAACTTAGAAAATAATTGTGGCAAGTAGTTATAACAAGAGACGGAGTTGAATGGAGTTTCTGGCTGTTAAAGTTTAGAAAAAGGGATAAATAATAACAATTATACAGTACAACAAAAAAGCTCACACAACTCTAGTTTCAAATCAAATAACAAACAGAGGTATCAGGACGATCCTGATACACATTACGCCTTTATTTGTTATTTGATTTAAAACTAGAGTTGTGTGAACTTTTTTGTTGTACTGTATAATTGCTATTATTTATCCCTTTTTCTAAACTCTGACAGCCAGAAATTCCATTCAACTCCGTCTCTTGTTATAACTACTCTCTTGTTAATGAAAATTGTTGTCCACTATGTCATATTCTGGTGTTATTAGTAACAAACAAACCGCGAATGCGCTATCCTCCAACGTAAATAAATATGGAGACAAAGATCCACATTGGTGTGTGTTTTTTCTGATTGCAAATTGCAATAAAGCCAATAATGCATTACGTACAAAACATATAATCAAACGTACCAGCAGGCCGTTGAATTCGGTCTTTGCACAAAATGTTTACAAAAATCACACTCACAAAGCAATTGCAATTCAAACTTTTTTTGTAAAATTCACTAAATTGCTGGGCACCTAACAGCTATGTGTTGGCAAAATTTCCAACTAAATTCTGCACAAGGTATTCAAAGCAAAATTTCAAAATCTACTATCACTCAAAATTAAGGACAATGAAAAAAATTGCCTGAAAAAAGCAAGCAGTCAAGTGTCAAGTTAAATTTAAGTTTGCCACAAAATTCCAAAAAACAAACTCACACACAAATCAAAAACGTGTAGCTTATTTGTGTACAGCACAAATAGCTTTGTGTAATCCAAAAAAATTGGAAAACTGCGTGCAAGTATTAGCATTGCTTGATTCAGGTGCACAACATAGTTTTTTGCAAGAAGATGTACGACAAAAACTTAATTTAAATAATGAATCGAAAGGTAAATTAGCAGTCACTGTGTTTGGAGGTAAAAAACCGCAAATTTTTAATTTGGATGTTGTGTGTTTTGATATTTGTCTCCCAAATAATCATCGAATATCAGTTCAAGCCAAGGCTGTAGAGCATTTAATAATCCTATTGAACACGGCGCATTGTCTGCACAAGATGTCAAATTTTTAAAGACTTATAAATCAATTTTAGCGTGTGCGCTTGAAATACAGACAGAACCGTTTTAATTTCAAGTATTTATTGGAATCGGTCATTTTTGGAACCTTGTTACGCCTCAAAAAATAAAAACACTTCCTTCTAGTCTTCAATTAGTGCCTTCAAAATTAGGATACTTACTAACAGCGAAAATAACTAACTAACAAATAACTAACAAATAAATATGGAGACAAAGATCCACATTGGTGTGTGTTTTTTCTGATTGCAAATTGCAATAAAGCCAATAATGCATTACGTACAAAACATATAATCAAACGTACCAGCAGGCCGTTGAATTCGGTCTTTGCACAAAATGTTTACAAAAATCACACTCACAAAGCAATTGCAATTCAAACTTTTTTTGTAAAATTCACAAAATTGCTGGGCACCTAACAGCTATGTGTTGGCAAAATTTCCAACTAAATTCTGCACAAGGTATTCAAAGCAAAATTTCAAAATCTACTATCACTCAAAATTAAGGACAATGAAAAAAATTGCCTGAAAAAAGCAAGCAGTCAAGTGTTCAGTTAAATGTAAGTTTGCCACAAAATTCCAAAAAACAAACTCACACACAAATCAAAAACGTGTGGCTTATTTGTGTACAGCACAAATAGCTTTGTGCAATCCAAAAAAATTGGAAAACTGCGTGCAAGTATTAGCATTGCTTGATTCAGGTGCACAACATAGTTTTTTGCAAGAAGATGTACGACAAAAACTTAATTTAAATAATGAATCGAAAGATAAATTAGCAGTCACTGTGTTTGGAGGTAAAAAACCGCAAATTTTTAATTTGGATGTTGTGTGTTTTGATATTTGTCTCCCAAATAATCATCGAATATCAGTTCAAGCCAATGCTGTAGAGCATTTAATAATCCTATTGAACACGGCGCATTGTCTTCACAAGATGTCAAATTTTTAAAGACTTATAAATCAATTTTAGCGTGTGCGCTTGAAATACAGACAGAACCTTTTTAATTTCAAGTATTTATTGGAATCGGTCATTTTTGGAACCTTGTTACGCCTCAAAAAATAAAAACACTTCCTTCTGGTCTCCAATTAGTGCCTTCAAAATTAGGATACTTACTAACAGCGGAAGTACTTGAAAAACCGAACAAATCAGATAAGCTCAAACCCAATGTTTTTCAATGTCTGCCTTTGTTTTGGGTAGCGCAGACAATACTCCACCTTTGTCTTTTCATTCTAATACAAAGGATTCCGATTTGTCAAATTTCTGGAACCTAGAATCCCTTGGTATAACCAACGACCAAAAAAAGTCACTTGATAATCAAGCTTTGAAAAAATTTGCAGACGCAGTAAAGTTTAAAAACGGGAGCTACTGTGTTAATTTCCTTTTTGTGTCTGACGATATTCAAATTCCCGACAATTTTGGGTTAGCTCTAGGTAGGCTTAAAACACTGTGTACTAAGTTTACGCAAAAACCAGTAATACACAGCAAGTTTTGTGCGATTATTGAGGACCAAATTCAAAAAGAAATAATTGAAAGAGTCCCAATAGAAAGATCAAGTAAACACAAAAAGATACATTATTTGGTACATCATGTCGTGCTGACTCTAGATAAAAGCACGACAAAAGTTTTGTAGTATATGATGGATCAGCCAAAAATAGTAATAATAAAAGCTTAAGATATATTTTGTTGAAAGATCCTGTTCAGCTTCCTGGCCTTGCTGGTCATTTGCTGCAGTTTAGACAATTTCTTATCGCAGTAACAAGCGATGTTGAAAAAACTTTTCATCAAATTGCGATTCAAGATAAAAATTGTGACATGTGTAGATTTTTGTGGCTAAAAATTCAAATAGTCCCACCTGGGAAAATGACATTTGTAGTCTACGCTTTGCACGCGTACCATTTGGATTGAAAAGTTCTCCTCATCATCTTTCCGCTGTAACACAGCAACATATTGCCAGAGCAGATACACCAAATGCAAAAGTAATTGCTAAAAATACTTATGTAGATAATGTTGTCTGTGGAGTAAACATGCTTGAGGAAGCTAAAGAGTTTTACAAAGAAAGCAAAAATTTGTTCAATCAATTTGGAGCAAATCTTTGAGAGTTCAGCTCCAACTCTAAAGAATTTCTAAATTTTATTTGTGAAACTGAAAAAGCGCAAGTGATTTTTCAAAAGGAATTGGGTCTACAGTGGAACACGGACACTGATACAATTAGGGATACAAAAATTTGGGACTATTAAATTGAACTCGTCACTAGTGAAATCGTCACTAAGCGAACTTTAAATAGTTCAGACGCAACTGTTTTTGATCCTCTGGGGTTTCTTGCACCATTGAATCTATATGGAAAATTGTTGATTAAAAATATATGGAAGAAAAATAAATATGATTCGGACTGTTCTTTGCCATGGGAGTTTATTGATACTTGGAATCAAGTATTGGGATTATGTCAAATTTTAGAAACAATCAACTTTCCACAATTTGCTGGTATAACAAACAGCGATGAACCATGTTTTATCGCATGTTTCTGTGATGCATCCAAACAGGCATTTGCATGTGTGATCTATCTTGTTTTTAAAAGAGCATACAAAAAAGGAAGTTTTCAGATATTTGCTAAAACTTTTATAGCTCCAAAACAAGTTTTAACTCTCCCGCGTCTAGAATTGCTGTTCATTCTATGTGGAATTCGAGCAATTCAGTTTATTAGAAAACAGATAACAATTTTGTCTAACGTAAAGGCCTATCTTTGGACCAAAAGTCAGATATGATAAACACTGGATTACAAAAAACAACAAAGTGTTTTTGTGAGAAACAGAGTGAAATAAATAAAATCAGCTGAAAACGTAACCTGCTGTTATGTACCTGGCGCAGAAAATTAAGCTGATCTTGCAACTCGTCGCTTTAACAAAAATTTACCTTTAGATTTGATTTTACAGGAATCTGGTTTAGTGGGTCAAAATTTTTGAAATTAGCTAGTTCTGAATGGACTGGAAAAAATGTTCCACCACTCTTCCAGAATTGATGGCTCAGATTGAAGAAGATCGACAACACTCCTGAATATAAACCTCGCAAGGATAATTCTTATAAACTTAAAGATTTATGGATACAAACGACAATTTCTAACTGAACAGTTATGGAAATATTTTTACAATGAATCCATACCAAGTTTGAGAGAAAGAACCCAAATACTTTATAAATCTATAAAGGGTTCCATCTTATGAGAACCTAAGCAAGGCGAAATTGCCTTGATTGAGGATGCAGACCAGCCACATGGCGTTTGGAAACTTGGAAGAATTCTGGAAATTAATAAAGGTCATAACCATAAAGTGCGTGATGTTCAATTAAAACTGACCAGAGGCTATAAGTCACAGATACCAATCAACCAACTTGTACCCCTTGAATGTGAACCACACGATACCAAGAAAATTAAAGGTATTAAACCATCATTGCTTTCCATACATTGGACATTTCTGGGTTGTTTCTTTCCCATTGGGTTTTCTTTTGCAACCCAATTTGAATGTCAGAAACTGAGGAAACATAACAATTTGATTTTTCTCCTTCTTGTGTTAGTAACGGATATATAATTTACAGATCTTTCTCCACAGCTTGTTAGAAATTTGTTAATTGTTTGAACGATAAGCACTTGCGTGAAGATGCCACATGTCAATCTACATGTTGTCCTCAATGGGCATCTGAATGTTCCCATAGACAGAAAACTACAACTAATCTAACTAATTACAGATCAAAAATATGATGTAATTTCTGAAAAACCAGACATATGTTCATTAACTCCGCATCATATTTGCTGCAACAAACCTGTGCTAAAAAACATAGGGAAAATACAACAGGAAGATGGAAGTTTGCACTTTGTCAGAAATTTACAAATTGTTATAGCAGAACCAGTACAACCTTACTTAGTTGAATGTGTCAGAAATAGAAACTCTAAAAGTGGTACACCAGAATATTGTAAGAACAATGAATGCTCTTCAAGGGCAAGAAAATTCTGTTTTTATTTTTATTCTGAGCATGCATTTTTTATTGCTTCAACCGAAACACACATTCCAGTTAAAGCCTGGGGTAAAGTAAATGTTAAAGTGTATGTATACAAAAATTTAATTGATAATTCTTTTGTTTGCGATAAATGCAATCTCCATGTATACCTGGTGGTATTGAAATTTCACTAGACAACTCTGTTCTATTAATTGAAATCTGTTCAATACCCTTTTGTGTCCACATAAGTCATCTAAAAGACTCAGAATCCATGCATTTTCCCCCTAAAACAAGCTTAGAGAAACATCTTGTTTCAGTAAAAGTATTTAAGTTTGGATTTCTTTCCAAACAATTAGAAATAACTTGCCCTGCAATATGAATCTGTCAACAAGTAGACTGCATATTTTGCTTAAAGCTTATCAGGAATCCTCAATGTGCACCATATACTGTTTTTTTGATGCAGCATGCATATGCATACATTTTTTGTTTCGTGCATTTAAATCTCTTTATTATTTATCAATTGAAATCAATAATACACTTTTAATTATGAAACAGTGTCTAAAATGCAGCTGTTTTGGACTGTTTTTACTGCTTGGTCTTTTTCAAAGAAGAAGATTTAGAAGACCAGATAATAACAACAACAATGAAAATCAAGATATACATCACCGCAATCCTTTTCAAAGATTTTACCTTACAATTTTAGTCATTCTTGTTTTCTTTGGATTAGAAAGGTGGTCTGTCTTGTACAAAATTTACATTTATAGTTGCTCAACGTTCATCTTGTAGGATTTCTGCAAATGGTGTAATTACCTGCACCATTAACCAGACTACCGAGCTTAGTTTGGCACCTCAGTGCCAGCGGTCATGTCTGCATATTTCAGATCTAATCTCCTAGCCAATGGGAACACTAATAGTTTCAGCGAACAATGTAGGGTTGCAATTAGGGATCGACCGGGGCAGAATTATTGCTGATGCCGAAGCCGGGGCCGGGGCTTGGCTCAGGGTAGAGAAATTTAGATTTGCTGGGGCCGGGGCCGGGGTAGAAAATTTTGCCCTGGTCGGGGCCGGGGCCAGGGCAGGCTAAAAATTTAGAAGAATTTGTAATTTCGGTCTTTTTTTTTCAAAAATTCTAATTTTTTACTGTAAATTATTTGTTTTAGGTAATTAACATATTTTAGAATTTAAGCACTTGTGTAAGTAGAAAAAAATTATTTTTTAATACACAAAACTTTTCCAAGCAAAACAAAAAATATTTGAATATTTCGATTCTTTTAAACATAAATTACTATTATAATTAGTATACATACACTACGGTTGTAAAAAATAATGATTTTTGATTATTTTCAAAAAAAGTAAAAAGTAATTTTAAAAATATTTAAATTAAGTAAAGTAGGAGTAAAAGTAATTTGTGATATTTTAATTTAAGTAAAGTAAAAATAAAAGTAAAGATCGAAACTTTATTTGAGTAAAGTAAAAATAAGACCTATTTTTTAAGTAAAAGTAAAAGTAAAATTATAACAAAAGTAATTTGCAACGCACCAAAACGTCGATTTTTGGAGCTCCAGAGCTTCGTTCTAAAATGTTTCCTTATGTCTTGATTTTAATAAGTTTTTTTGTCTAAGTAAATGGCGTTTAGCGTGTTAGCGGCTTAAAAAACTTTCTTTTGAGAATCTGAGATTCATTTTACAACAAGCCCATAGGAAATCTTTTTGTTGAAATTACTTAAATTTTACTTAAATTAAATTAAGTATTTGTAGGAAAAAATCCAAGTTATGGTTGAATTATATCTGGCTGACGCTGAAAATTAGAATGCAGACATGAGAAGACCAATTAAAATTGCGCGGTAATGACGTTTTAAAAAAAAAACAAATAAGATCGAAGGATTTTTTTAATTCCACCTTTTTACAATATATACATAAAATAACCAACTTTAGCCTTTAAAAAAAAGTTGAATTTAGGTTCCAAATTAATTAATTTTTTAAATAATTAATAAAATACAGTTTTTAATCTTTATAATTAACTCGCTTTGGTGAAAAATTTTGAATGTTTTTGTTGTTAAATAGTCAATTCAATAATGCAAATATCGCGGTCAGCTAGATTTTATTTGCCTATTAAAAAATTATAAAAATAAAAGTAAGTGAAATTTAACCCATTAGTAATTATTCCGCTGCAGATCCGCAGAAAGGATTTCCGCCATGCTGCTCAATGTTAAATCTTAATCAACAATCGTCAAGAGCCACAGAGTTTCACACACTGCAGCACAGACACAATATATCTTTTGCAGATTTACAGCGGTTTTTGGACGAAAAAAATCCCAAAGGATTAAAAGTCAACTAAAAAAGTAATAAAAAATGCGTTACTTTCATTTGTTTAAGTAAAAGTAAATGTAACTTTTTACAACAGTAGTATACATTTTACGTAATTATTAGAAATATATTTAAGTTTAAAGCAATAAAACAGTTAAGACGTTAAGAGTTTAAGTTTAAAACAGTATTATACTTAATCTCACTAACCATTTTTATAACTTTTAAAGAATGCTCTACATATAGAACAGGAGTTATAGCATTTTTATACAGGGAGTATGTTTTGATTAAAAAACCAAAACGTGTTAAAGGAACCAATATCAAAATTGGATACCTATATAAAAAAATTATTTGAAAATAGCGAAATTTCTTTATATTACAATAAATAAATTATGTTCATAATTGTAGAAATGTAACTCTAAATCTAAAAAATGCTAGTCTTCAAGAATATTATTTTGAAAAAACATCTTTTTTAAAATTCACTTACATGCCTCTATTCAACATTTTTCGGTCTATAAAAACAGGAAGGGTTAAAACGCACCTTTTTTTAAATTGTTAGAACATTTTTAAAGCCTTATTACCACTTTTTTAAATTAAAAAATATACTTTTTAAATTGTAAAAGGTAAAATAATTAAATTATTGCGAGTACAAGCGACTATGTTCGCTTTCTAGCTTGTTTCAAGTTGTTAGTTTTAGTCGTTTTAATCCGCTAAATTATTTTTTAGCCAAAAATCATAAAATCAATGTCACGCGAACTTTTGCAAGGAAATTGTTTTTCTGATTTTGCACTACTTTTTGTAATTTCTGGAGATTTATCAAAAACATATGGCCCTAGAAAAATTCCAATTATACATTAAGTCCTTGAATCAAATTCTGCAAGAAACAACGCAACATTTCTAACGCACGCAACTTTTTGTGCATATCAACAACATCAAATCTGCGACTTAATTGCCGCCAATATGAATCACAATTGTAACTAATATACCACTGATTTCTTACGCAGAGATTTTTCGTGCTGTCAATACCCTTTTTTTCACGCAAAAGTGAAAGAAAAGTTCTCATATGCACGGCAAAACACTAACACTGTGTTAAAAATTGCGTTGAAAATTAATTTAAAAAAACCAACAATGCGCCTACTATGAAATACATAGAAGAAAATAGCGGGTTTTCAGTATTAAAGTCGCAAAAATTCAAATTTTCAGCAATTTTTTTGTCTAAAAATTAGGTTTTCACCATTTTTGGGTTATATATGCTTACTTTTATTAAAAATATAATTATAAAAAACTTAAAATAAATTAGCAATTTTTTTAAAAATAAAAGCTCAAAGATAATTTTTACTGGAATTTCTACTTAAATACCTAGCACTTTTACTGGTATTCATAAAATTTTGGACGGGGTTTATACGAACTTGGTCCATAACTTTTGGCAAGAAATCTCTGGACTGGGTGGTACACCTTTTAGACTGTGCCGAATATTTAATATCGTTAATTTTTGACACGTATTAATTGATTTTTTAAGCAATTTTTTTTCAAAAACTTTTTCCAAATTTAATACAAAGAGTTCGTGCCAATTTCTTGTTAAAAAAATTCAAGTTTGATATTTTTTGAGCTGTACAAAAATATTAAACTCACTAAAAAAATGGACTGACTCCGCAGGATTTTCCTACCAAAACATGCGGACCCAGTCCGAATAGACCCTACATAAAATTTATAAACACCAGCGTAGTTTTGGCAATAAAGTTAAAAATGGTAAAATAAAAACAAGAAATCAACTTGAATTTTTTTATTGAAAAAAAAATGTTTTAACATCACTAAATTTTAAAACAGCTTTAATAACACCTAAAAATAAAAGTAAGAATATATTTAATCCAAACAAATGTCCAGTTGTACGTAGTGATCGACCGGGGCGGAATTTTCGCTGATGCCGGGGGGGGGGGCCGGGGTTCGTTTGGGGGCGGGGGCCGGGCGGGGGCAGGC
Source organism: Microlaimidae sp. YZB2_3 (assembly GCA_030248175.1). NCBI lineage: Eukaryota > Metazoa > Nematoda > Chromadorea > Desmodorida > Microlaimidae > Microlaimidae sp. YZB2_3. Next base: position 18,990 of record JASAMX010007959.1, on the reverse strand, counting down.
GAAAAAGTTAAGCAGAATTTGTAATTTTTGTCATAATTTTCAAATAAAAATTAAAATTTTTACTGTTAATTATTTGGTTTATGTAATGAATAGTCACATTTTAGAATTTAAGTACTTTGTGAGTAAAAAAACTTATTTTTTTTTACACTAAGTTTTTTTTTTTTGTTTTGCTAAGTATTTTTTTTTTTTTATTTTTTTTTTTTATTTTTTTATTATTTTTTTTTTTTTTTATTTTTTGTTTTTTTTATAATTATTAGTAGTTTTTTGTTGTTTATTGTAGTATTTTGCTACATAGTACTCAATCGTGTATCTTTTATATAATGCTTGATAAATGCATAGAACATACAATGTACCTTAAATGATGCTTGAGTGGAGGAGTAGAATAGAATATAGATATTAAAATGGGATAATTGTAAAAGGGAGTAGAAAATAGAGGAGAGTTAAAATACTTACAAGGAGTATGTTTTGGTTAGTAAAGCAAAACGTGGTAAAGGAACTACAATCAAAACTGAGTACAAGTAACAAAAAGATTTCACAATAACAAAATCTCTTCATATTAAAATATTTGGGGGTTTTTGTCTGCTTTGTGGGTTTTGTTTTGGGTTGTTTTTTTTGTTTTTGTGGCTTTTTTTTTTTTTCGTCGCTTTTTAATTATGGTCTGGCTGGCGGGGAGGAGAAGGGGGGGGGGGGGGGTTTTTGGACGGGATTTTTTTTTTTTTTTATATTCTAGTTTTTTTGGTTTTGTGTGGGGGGTTTTGAGTTTGTGATTATTTTATTATTGCGGGTTTGCTCTTTATTATTAAGCCGATTTCGTTAAAAATTTTGAATGGCTTTGTTGTTAAATATCCGATTCAATACTGCAATTTTCGCGGTCAGCTAGATTTTATTTGCCTATAAATATGTTGGTACCTAATTGGCCGTAAAAGTTAAGAATACTAGTCTTGCTTGAATGTTATTTTAAAGAAGAAATTTTTCTCGAATTTCATTTGCACACCACTATTTAACATTTTTTTAGTTTAAACATATAAAAAGGGTTAAAACGCACCTTTTTATTTTAAAAAATAAGATCATTTTTAAAATTTTTTAATTTTTATTAATTTAAATAAAAATTTTTTTTTTGTTGAAAAAAGTAGTGCTGTTAATTGTAATATAATATTATTATTAATAATTAAATATTATATTGCAAGTACATGAGACTAGTCGCTTTCTATAGCTGTTTCAAGTTGATTGTTTTAATGATTTTAATCAAATTATTTAATTTTAGCCAAAAATTATAAAATTAACGTCACGTAAACTTTTTCAATGTAATTATTTTCGTGATTTTGCACTACTTTTTATAATTTTTCGAGATTTATCAAAAACATAATATAACCCAAAAAATTTTTGATTATACACTAGGTTTTTGAATAAAATTATGCAAGAAAAAAATGCAACATTTTAAACGTACGCGACTTTCTGTGCATATACCACTGATTTCTTGCGAAGAGATTTTTTTGCAGTCAATAATTGTTTTTTCATGTAGCGCATTTACTTGCAAAAGTGGAAGAAAAGTTGCAATATGCACTGCAAAACGCTAACACTGTTAAAAATTGGTGCACCCAAAAATAGCAGAAAATGGCGGGTTTTCAGTATTAAACTCGCACAAGAGTGCTAGTTTCAAGCAAAATATTTTATTTAAAAATTAGTATTATTCTTATTTAGCATTATGCGAAAACTTTTTTTCAAATTAAATATAAACAGTTCATTATTAACTTTTTGTTTTAAAAATTCACGTTTGGTGTCTTTTGGCTGGATACAAAATATTGGGTTCAAAAAAACCGGACTGACTCCGCAGGTTTTTTTTTTAAAAATTTTATGAATACTATAATGTAGATTTACAATAAACTTAAAAATTCTAAAATAAAGACTAGACATCAGCTTGAATTTTTTTAACGTAACAAAATTTAAAAACAATTTCCAATATTCACCTAAAAATAAACGCAAGAATATATAATCCAAGCAAATATGTCCAGTTGTACAATAAACCGTTCTAATCAACTCACACATGATCGAATTTAAATAATCGAATTTAATCATCATTTTCTGCTAATTTTTTGCACAAAGCGATTTAGTAAAATAGTCTTAGAAAAAACGAGTTTTTTGGTGTACGAAATATCGCTGTGCGAGAAAAGTTTTATTGAGTGCACAGAAAATAGCTTGCGCGTGAAAAGTCACAAGTGCAACATTTCTTGTAAAATTTAGGTAAAAAATTCCCTGTCTAGCCGAAAATCCTCTTGTTTTATATATTTTTGATATTAGCAATGATATTAAAATAACTCCAATATATGAAAATACGTCTTGTGATTATAGAGGCAAATAAAACCTAGCTGACCTCGATGATTTGCAGTATTGAATCGACTATTTAACATTAAAATCATTTAAAACTTTCAGTAAAAACGGTTTTATATTTAAGATTAAATACCATATTTTAACAATTATTTATCAAATTACACAATTTGGAACAAAAATACAATTTTTTAAAGCGTGAAAGTTGACTAATTTATGTATATTTTTTGAAAAGCAGGAATTAAAAAAAATTATGCGTTCCAATTCGTTTATTTAAAAAAATTTTATAACCGCACAATTTTAATTGATCCGTTTACGTCTCTTATACAAACTTACTAGAGGTCAGCCAGATATAATTCAACCATAGATATCTACTGTCAAACTCTCATCTTGTAAATAAAATCTACAAACGGCTTTTAATACTCAAGAAATCTTTAAATTTTTAGAATAAGGATTCGTGATTAAAATAAGGAATCTTAATAAAATAAAGAGGCTTTAGAAAATCTTAATATAGCATAATAAACAATAAATATCCTAATATTAAAACAATTAAATTAGCTCTGTAGATAAAATCTTGTATAATATTTCACTGTCAAAAATGTTTAGAAGCGCTTTAAAATTTGCATTCTTAGGGGTCCTTACCCCGGTTTGCCCCGGCTCATTTGACAGCTAAATTGCCGGGGCCGGGGCCGGGGTAGAGAGAATTGCGTTTGCCGGGGCCGGGGCCGGGGCCGGGGTGGAAAAAAAGTGCCGGGGCAAGCCGGGGCCGGGGCCGGGGCCCCGGTCGATCCCTAGTTGTACGACATACTTTCATAGAAAAACTCACACATGAGCGAAATTAATAGGAATTATTACCGATTCCTGCTAATTTTTTGTACACGGCGATTTTGTAAACAAGTCGGAAAAACGAATTTGGTGTACAAAATATCGCTGTGCGAGAAAATTTTCGTTGGGATGTACAAAAAATAGCTTGCGCCAAAAAGTAAGACGTGCATCATTTTTTTTAAATTTAGTTAAAAAATTTACTGTAAACATAGCCAAAACTTCTCTTGAGTTATATATTTTTGATATAAAAAATGATATTATAATAACTCTAATATTTATTGTATACGTCTCATGAATGGACTTCTAATGTTAAACCCTAATCTTGTAAATAAAATCTACAAAATGGTTTTTAATGCTCAAAAAGTATTCAAATTCTAAGAATAATGACTCATGATTAAAACAAAGAATCTTATTAAATTGGGGTTTTATTATTTTTTTAAATTTTAATTAATAATTATCCTTATATTATAGAGTTTTAATATTCTTATATATTTTTTATCCTTTAATCTATTGATATATTTATCACTGTGTAAAATTGTAAAAAAGTGCTTTGAAATTTGTATTCTTAAGGGTCCTTACCCCGGTTCGCCCCGGTTGATTTGATGGCTAAATTGCCGGGGCCGGGGCCGGGGTAGAGGTTGGGGGGGTGGGGTAGGGGGTGGGGAAGAAAAGAGAAATTGGGTTGGGGGCGGGCTGGGGTGAAGATGGTTTGGGGGTGGGTGGGGAAGGGGGGGGGGTGGGTAAAAAAAGTGCCAAGGCAAGCGGGGCTGGGCGTTGGGGGGCGGGGGCGGGGCTGGGGCCCAGGTCGATCGCTAGTTGCAATGCAAACCCAGAACTGCTTATTTTACACGATCTTATGAAATGAAGGCTGCTAGCAACAAACTGTATTCTCATGCGGGACAACTGTATTTTGTTTGGGACAAATGTGGAAATGTCAAAAGTACAACAAACATTCCCGAATTGAAATATGTAAAAAATTGGCCTGGGTTTTCGCACAGTACTGAGACGTGCGGCTGCGCAGTGTACGGATGTTTTCTAAGCGACTCCGCTTGCTTAGGGATCGACCAGGGCCCCGGCTTTCCCCGGTACTTTTTTTCTACCCGGGCCCCAGCCCCAGCCCCGGCAAACGCAATTTTCTCTACCCCGGCCCCAGCCTTAGCCCCGGCAATTTAGCTGTCAAATCAACCAGGGCAAGCCGGGGTAAGGACCCCTAAGAATACAAATTTTAAGCACTTTTTACAATTTTAGACAGTGATAAATATCTAAAATTTTATTTAAAGAGCTAATGTAATCACTTCACTAGGAGGATATTTTATATTCATATTTTAAGATTTTATTAAAACTCTATTTTAATAAAATTCCTTATTTTAATCATGAGTCGTTATTCTAAAAATATGTAGACTTCTAGAGCACAAAAAGCATTTTGTAGATTTTATTTACAAAATTAGGGTTTGACAATAGAAGTCCATTCATGGGACATATACAATAAATATTAGAGTTATTATAATATCATTGTTTATATCAAAAATATATAACCCAAGTGAATTTTCGCTATGTGTACAGTAATTTTTTTACTAAGTTTAAAAAGAAATGATGCACATCTCACTTTTCGGCGCAAGCTACTTTCTGTGCACTCAATAAAATTTTTTTTTCACGGCGATATTTTGTACAGCAAACTGGTTTTTCTGACACGTTTACAAAATCACCGCGTACAAAAGATTAGCAGAAATTGATAATAATTGCTATTAAATTCGCTCATATGTGAGTTTTTCCATAAAAGTTTATTGTACAACTGGACATTTGTTTGGATTATATTATATTCTTACTTTTATTTTTTAGGTGTTATTGAAATGTTTTAAAATTTAGTAATGACAAAACATTTTATTAAACACAAAAAATTAAGTTTATTTCTTGTTTTTATTTTAGCAGTTTTAAATTTATTGCTAAAACTAAACTGGTATTTATAAATTTTGTGTAGGGTCCATTCGGACGGTCCGCTTGATTTGACAGAAAACCCTTTGGAATCAGTCCACTTTTTTTAGCGAGTTCAATATTTTTATACCACCCAAAATTTTTTAAACAAGAAAATAGTATGAACTGTTTGTATTTTATTTGGAAAATGTTTTCAAATAAAATTTGCAATAAATCAGTGTCAAAAACTAACGATAATAAATACTGGACACAGTCTAAAAGGTGTACCACCCGGTCCAGAGTTTACTCGCCAAAAGTTACGGACCCAGTTTGTGTAAACCCGGTCCAAAATTTTACGAATACCAGCAAAAGTACAAGTTATATGGTTGAATTATATCTGGCTGACGCTGAAAATTAAAATGCAGACATGAGAGGACCAATTAAAATTGTGCGGTAATGAGGTTTTCTAAGTAAACAAATAAGAACGCAGAATTTTTTTTATTCCACCTTTTCATAAAAATATAAAAAAAAATTACCAACTTTAACCCTTAAAAAGTTCACATTTAGGTTACAAATTAAGTAATTTGATAAATAATCAATAAAATACAGTTTTTAATCTTTGTTATTAATCCGCTTTAGTGAAAAATTTTACATGTTTTTGTTGTTAAATAGTCAATTCAATACTGCAAAAACCGTGGTTATCTAGATTTTGTTGGCCTATAAATAGAAATTCCAGTAAAAATTATCTTTGAGCTTTTATTTTAAAAAAAATTGCTAACCCGAAAATGGTGAAAACCTCTTTTTTAAACAAAAAATTTGCTGAAAATTCGGGTTTTTGCGACTTTAATACTGAAAATCCGCCATTTTCTTTCAATTCATAGGCGCACTGAACGGGTATTGACCGAAAAAAATCTCTGCTTAGGAACCTAGTGGTATATGCACAGAAAGTCGCGTGCGTTAGAAATTTTGCGTTTTTTCTGGCACAATTTTATTCAAAAACTTAATATATAATTGAAAATTTTCTTGGGCCATGTGTTTTTGATATATCTCGATAAATTACAAAAAGTACTGCAAAATCACAAAAACACTTTAATTGCAGAAGTTCACGTGACATTGATTTAATGATTTTTTGCTAAAAACTAAGTTAGCTGATTAAAATGAGTAAAACTTACAACTTGACACAAGCTAGAAAGCGAACATAGTCGCTTGTACTCGCAATAATTTAATTATTTTACGTTTTAAAATTTTAAAAAAAAACTGGTAATGACGCTTTAAAAATGTTCTAACAATTTGAAATAAAAAGGTGCGTTTAAACCCCTCTGTATGTTTAGACCGAAAAATTTTTAATAAAGGCATGTAAGTGAAATTCTAAAAAAGATGTTTCATGAAAATAATATTCTTGAAGACTAGTATTTTTTGGATTTAGAGTTGCATTTCTATAATTATCAAGACTAGCATTTTTTTGGATTTAGAATTACATTTCTTCCCTTTTCAACATATTCAATTTATTGTAATATAAAGAAATTTCGCTATTGGCAAATAATTTTTTTCATATGGGCATCCAATTTTGATTTTAGTTTTTTTAAAACGTTTTGGTTTTTTAATCAAAACACACTCCCCGTATAAAAATGCTTTAACTCCTGCTCTATTTGTAAAACATTCTTTAAAAGTAATAAAAATGGTTAGTGGGATTAGGTATAATACTGTTTTTAACTTGAATATATTTTTATTACTTACGTAAAGTGTATACCACTGTTGTAAATAGTTACATCCACTTAAACAAATAAAAGTTTTTTTTTATTTTTTTTATGAATTTTTTTATTACTTTTACTTTTATTCGACTTTTAAACCGTTGGGGATTTTTTTGTCAAAAATCCGCTGCAAATCTGCAAAAGTTATTGCTTCACTGCTGCAGTGTGTTAAGCTCTATGGATCTCAACGATCGTTGACGAAGTTTAATATTGAGCAGCAGTGGCTTGGAATCTCTTCTGCAGATTTGCAGCGGAATGAATACCAAAGGGTTAAATTTCTTTTACTTTTACTTTTACTCTTAATCGAATTTTTTTCTACAAATACCTAAATTAACTTAAATAAAGTTTAAGCAATTTCAAGTATATTTTTTATGGACTTGTTGCAAAATGGGTTTCTCAAGAAAGTTTTTAAGCCGCTATCCTGCTAAACACCATTTTCTTAGGCTAAAAAACTTATTAAAATGAAAATTTATACATAAAAATAGCAAAACACTATGGAACGAAGTTATGGAGCTCCAAAAATCGACGTTTTTTCCATTGCAAAATTACCTTTATTATAATTTAACCTCTAAATTTTACTTAAAAATAGGTCTTCATTTTAGTTTACTCAGATAAAACTTTAATCGTTACTTTTACTTTTACTTTACTTTAAATCAAAGATAAATTCTATCAGGGTGAAAACAGATGAGTGGTAAAATAACCCCTCGTTCTTTGAGAAATATCACGTACAGAAAAACACATGACGCAACTAAATAATAATTGGTTACATAACAGCTGAAAACTTTTTTTTATATTTCTCACTCGCCGGTTTATTGTTAATTTCTTCCTGGAGGAGAGCGGTTACGCCCTTAATTTCAGCCTGGAAGACTTTAGCTTTAAAAGATCACAAATTATTTTCACTGTTACTTTACTTAAATTAAATTTTTTTTAAATCACTTTTACTTTTTCTGAAAACAATCAAAAATAATTATTTTTTACAACAGTAGTGTATACTAAATAAAATAATAATTTAAGGGTTTAAAAATCAAAATATTGGAAACTTCTCTTTTTGCTGTACATAAGCGATTTGCCAGACTGTCTTGAACCTGGTACTAAAGTAAAGCTTTTCGCGGACGATGCGAAGTTTTACACCGTTTTTACTAAAAATCAAAGTACAAATGAGTTTGCAAATTTTTTTAAAAAATTTTGTCATTGGCCGAAAACGTGGCAGTTAACTATTGCTTCTCATAAATGTAGTGTTTTATCTTTGGGTTTTGGAAATCCGTGTACTAGTTACTTTTTGAACGATGTTGAACTTACTGTAAATCAACCTGTGCGGGACCTGGGAATACTAATCAATAAAAATCTTAACTTTTCAGAACATTGTGCAGCCCTTTCCGCCAAAGCACTTTCTAGGGTTGGGTTAATATTTTGTGCCTTTCAAGCTAGCAATATGAAAACATACCTGTGTGTATACAAAACGTACGTCTTACCCCTTTTAGAGTTTAAAACATATATATGGTCACCATATCTTTTAAAAAATAAAGAAATTATCGAAAAAGTCTAAAAGATGTTTACCAGAAGACTTTAGTTTAGTTTAGTTTAGTTTGTACTAAAGATTTAGTTTACCTGTAGTAGATTATTAAACACGTATAAGTGAATTAAATTTTGAAACTCTTGAAAAACGTAGAATTATTACTGACATGATTATAGTGTATAAAATTCTTAATAATTTAATAGATGTTTAGCGAGATTTACTGATTAATATGGATGAAACCACAAAAACAAGAGGTAATCGATACAAACTTATAGCCAAAAAACAAGTTTTAATGTTTCCAAAAACTTTTTTGTAATCGTATTATTAGCACATGGAATGACCTACCCAAAGAGATTTTATCTAGTAAAACATTAAGTGAATTTTGAAAAAAATTGAAATCATATAATTGTTTGTAATAACGCTTATTTATTGAGGTAATATTTATATCTATGTATTTTTACTGACATTGTGTGTTTCTTCTACTTGCATGTGTACCAATCGTAGTAACGGCCTGTGCATTTTAGTAATAAATAAATAAATAAATAAATAGTTTTTTTGTTCTGCTTTAAAAAAACTGCGTATTTTAGAAAAGTTTTTTTACTTGAACAAGTTCTTAAATTCTAAAATGTGACCATTAATTTTTGAAAAAAAACGACCTAAAGTACAAATTCTGCTTAATTTTTAGCCTGCCCATGACCCGGCCCTGGGCGAGGCAAAATTTTCTACCCCAGTTCCGGCCCCGGCATCAGCAATAACTCTGCCCCGGTCAATCGTTATCGTTATTCAATTGAACAGCTTGCCAAAACAAATCGATAAAATATCTAAATCCAGTGTATCAATGTCAGACAGTACATCCTACGCAGCGGCCGTAAAAAAAGGGATTAATCCCTCAGAAGCACCAGTTCACTATGCTGTTAAGCAAGTACTCAGTGAAAAAGAAATGAAGTGCCAGCTGATTCTGTCAAAAGCTTTCCAGAAACTTCCGGTGAAACCCTCACAAATCTGCTAAATAAACTCAAGGATTTGTTTGCTAGCCTAAATTTAGACGACCACTGAAAACATGTGATGAGTGCAGAACGGCTTGGTAGACGCCGGGATATCTCTAGATATGAGTCATCAAGTGCAGAAAAAAAACCACGCTTGGTTAAAATTTCTATGATGAATCACACAGGACAAGGACATTTATGCGCAAGAAGCTTGCTGGAAGCTTACACGCAAATTTTTAAATTACCTGAAAGCAACCTTAGAGCCAAGGGTCTTTTCATGCGGGCGTCTATGCCCTTTGAGCAAAGAAAAGAGTTCAGCGCCAACAGAGACCTGCGTCAAAAAGCGTTTATCAAAAATTGAACTACATGATAATGGTAATACCAGCGTAAGCTACTCTGTCCGTAAAAACCGCAAAGGAGACTATATTTTTGCCAAATATGTATATAATAATAGCACTGGGCGGTGGGTTCTTTCCGAGAAAGATAATACTTCAAAATCCTAACGGGAGAGATCAAAAGATTAAAAGATGTCAAAAGTCAAATAATTTAAATTATTTAAATTGCATATATGCGAATGTGCGCAGTATATAAAGTTTCGAGAATCGCAACTTACTTGAAAATTTACTTAATGAAAACGACTATAAAATCTTAGTTTTCACTGAAACATGGATAAAGCCTGAAATTACTGACAAAATGCGCAGTGCTAAACATAAATATAATATTTTTTGCAAAGACCGGCCTAAAAAAGTAGGCGGCGGCGTTGCCATATTTGTGCAACAAGATATTAAAGTTTGTAAAATTTTTATACCAGAAAAGTTTGATTCCCTTGAGCTTATTGCAATAGATTTGCTTGGGGATAGCCCAAGTAGAATTGTAAGCTTTTATAAACCTCCTAACAGTGACAATGATTATTGCAAATTGTTCTGTGAGCTTTTATCAAACCTGACTGATACAAAATTTCCCGTTATGTTTTGCGGGGATTTTAATATCCCTAATAATTTTTGGCGTAACAGTGTTTGTGATAATAAAATTTCATCTATTTTTTCAAAAGTTTTGAACAAAAAATCTTATACTCAACTGGTTTCCGAACCCACCCGAGGTCACAATTTTTTAGATTTAATTTTTTGTAATGAGGAGTTACATGTTTCTAACATTAAAGTTAATGAACCTCTTTTTAAGAGCGATCACAACAGTATAGAATTTTTGTGTCGATCGCCAGGTACCGTAGAAACAGTTAATAATTCGGAAAGTTTTTATGATTTTAAACAAGCTAATTGGGAACAAATGAACGCTTACTTAAAATCAATTGATTTTTGTGGTCTTTTTCAGGCTAGCGCATCAGCTGAAGCTCAGTGGAAGATTATAAGGTCGCACATAGAAAAAGCAATTGATTTATTTGTACCTGTAAGGCAAAAATTAATAACCACAAAAAGCGTATCTATTTTTTATTTATTTTACTTTTATTTATTTTGTCAAACGACAGGAACATTACAGAAGCAAGTAAATAACCGCACTGAAATTGCATGCACCCAAAAAAAAAAAAAGAAAACCAAATAGAATTGTTTTACACACCAAAATAAGCCATACCAAATCACTCATTTTCAACCCCAAAGGATTCATGACTCCCCGAAATCAAAAATGACTGACCTGATATTACTGTGACCAAAAATCTATTAGGCTTTGCATAAATTTTATAATTAAATTAATACATAATAACACTAAATATAAACATGCACTGAAATAAATAACGAAATAAATAATTAAAGCACGTTGTACAAATTCTGGTTTTCTAAAAATCTATCTAAAAAATAAATATCACTTGTGATTTTAAAAAAAAAACGTTTTTTTAGTTTGTAAGCAAAAAATAGTTGGAAATTGATTACACAAATTTATCAGGGGAAGAGTAGTTCTTGTAAAATGTCAGGTGGGTAAATTACTCAAAATCTTATTTCTTAATCTTGGTTTGGTATTTTGATAGGTGCCTTTTGGGGGGTTCGCTGGTGATGGTGACAATAAACGCGAACGGGAACTTGCTGCCGTGTGGCCAACAGATGGAATTTTGCTTAAATTTTGAAGCTCATCCAAAGAAAAGTTATATTTTTTGTAAATCATCCTTAAACTTGATTGCAGAGCTCTATCCACAATGTAACGGTCTATTTGAAAATATGGGTTATACACAGCCAGACCGAAAATATGGGTAATACACAGCCAGACCATAGGTTAGTGATGGAAACACAGTGCTAAAAAAATATTTCTTAGTACACCGGAGCTTACATTTTTACCAAAAATTTTAGTTAAAGCCCCTGTCGCTTTCTTTAACTGGGCACTTTTTATATTTGAATGCTTACTCCAAGACAAATGTTCATCAACAGTGATGCCCAAGTATCTGTATTCTGTAACTCTTTCAACATTGTGGTTACCAAGTACAATATGAGTGTTTAAATTGAGCCGCTGATTACCCAAAGAGACTAAAATGTATTTTGTTTTTGTTGTACTGACAGTTAAATACCGCTCAGCAAAAAATTGATTTATTGTATTAATGTCGTTGTTAATAGCTGTTTCATCGTTTGGTCTTACTATTGGCTTAATAGACTATTTCGACATAAGGCGTTTTACACAGTAAAATTCCAATACACATTAGGCTGAAAGTTGAATTTAAAATAATATATAAATGAAAACTTCTATTAATTTTTGCAGTGTAAAATAACTTGTAAACACTAAAGAAAAAATATAAATTTGATTGGATTTGTAATAATGTAGTTATTAATGTTTAATTTCGTAAAAACGCGAACATAAAAAATAAAATTACGAAAGTAGGATTTTACTCGATAATCGAGGTCGGGAGTTCGAATCCCAATGAACTTCTTTTTTTTATTTCTTGTACCGGGACGTATAATTTATATTTAGTTTTTTTAGTGGTAGATAGAAGTATTAGCTCGCATAATACTTACTTGGTGTTTTTTTTTGGAAAAATTATTTTCCGGAAGATTATTTACATATAAAATCCACAACAATAATGAAAAACAATATTTCGTGGAGGATTTTTAATTAAAAAATCAACCATACTATTATATTAAAAGAAAATTAAACGATAGACTCCAAGAAGCTTTTTACATTACAGACTTTGGTTTTAATTTTTTTGTGTCTATAGAAAAATATGCCACATCAAAATATTTAGTATCTACATCAATCTACTAGCAGATCTATTTTCTTTCTTTTATTTTATTTAATCACCAATCAATAATCAATTAATTGATTTTTTTAAAATAACTAAAAAGATCTGTTTTTTTATTAAATTCAATTTTAATAAGTTTAAATGAAATTTTGATAAGTTTAAATTCCGGTACAAAAAATGGAAAAGAAACTTCATTGGGGTTCGAAATCCCGACCTTGCAGTCTAAAGCCGACCGCCTCAAACCACTGGACCATCAGACCATCTGACGAAGCCGAGTAAAATCTTACTTATATATTCGGTGCTCGGTATGATCGTAATTTTATTTTTATGTTCGCATTTTTACTAAATTAAACATTAATAACTACATTATTACAAATCCAATCAAATTCATATTTTGCCTTTAGTGTTTACACGTTATTTTACACTGCAAAAGTAATAGAATTTTTCATTTAAATATTATTTTAATTTCAACTTTCGGCCTAATGTGTATCGGAATTTTACTGTGTAAAACGCCTTATGTCGAAATAGTCTATTAGACACAAATCGTCGGCATACATAATTAGTTTTGAGTTAGGAGATAGATTTACAAGCCCTAAAAGATTACTGTAAGCTATATAAAGTAAAGGCCCAAGTTTTGAACCCTGGGGAACACCACTTGAAACAGCTCTTTCTCTGGACAACACATTTTCAACCTTGACTTTAAACGTTCTTCCAGAAAGATAAGATTTAATGTAATTAAGTAAACAGTGGCTGACACCAAATTCATTTCGAAGGCATTTTAACAGGCTCTGATGAGGGACCGAGTCAAGAGCTTTACTGATATGAAAAAACACAATAATTACTTTGGTTGGACTGCGATTATGTCGGCACCACTCAAAACCGCTACAAATGTACTCTTCCAATAGAATTAAGGCGTCCACTGTGCTACGAAATTTTCTAAAACCAAACTGAATGTTTGAAAGTAACGGTTCTAAAAAGTTTTTAAGAATTTCAATGATATGTGCTTCACAGGTCTTAGACACCACACTTGTTATAGATATTGGTCGAAAATCGTTAAATGTTATGTTAGCTGTTTTTTTAGGCACTGGAGTTATAACCGTTTCTTTCCATGCGGCTGGAAAAGTACACTCCACCATAGACCGATTAATAAGTTTAGTTAATGAATTTGCTAAATATGGTGCACAATTTTTTAAAACTTTTGGGTGTAACAAGTCGGGACCTGGCGCTGAATTTGGTCGCAATTTTAGCAATTCCAACAGAACAAACTCTTGATCACACAAATAATCTGCAGGGGCAGGTTCCAATGGAATTGCTAAAGGATTAGTGTCGCTTTCGTTCCAAAAACCAAAAAATGATTTTGATATTTCCTCAGCCTTTTGCTGATTACTTACTGCATAGAAACCATCTTCTTTGCATATTGATGGCAATGGTTCTTTTGGTGTACCCTTTAAATGTTTTACGGTTTTCCAAAAATTAGCCAAAAATCAAAAGACACATTATCAAAGCTTTTTTTAATACTTTCACACTTGGCACTAGTTATAAACTTGCGACACCTTTTCTGCAAGGCCTTAAATTTTTGAAATTGCTCTAATTGGCTATTTTGACGAAAGCTTTTATAGGCTTTATTTTTTTCGCGAATTAATTTTATAACCGAATTGTTTAGCCAGAAAGTGTGCGGTTTAATTTTTAAAATTTTAGTTGGAATGGAATAAACCAGTTGAAATCTTTTAAAATTTCACGATTCCACAAAAGTACTGCATCTTGAATATTAGCCGCATTTTCAACAAGTTGTTCAAGATTAATATTAAAAAACTTACATTAATTCCAGCCCAATCTGCCCGTTTCCAACAATACACTTTACATTTTTTGGGAGTAGGAGATGGAATTTGGGCATTAAGCGTTACAAAAAGACTCGAATGATGACCGTCCAAATGGGAACCACCAAAAACATTTCCTAAAATTAAATCTTAAATTAAATTACCAACAAAATGTGTTGCAAAATTAACCAATTGAAACATGTTAAATTCCTGTAATATGATACGCAACGGCTCGTAAGTAGGCTGATGAAAAATATTTAAATTTAAATCAGCACCCAATATAATATTATTTGCCAAATCCTCACATTTGGCAAAAAAATTAGACAATGTATCTAATGCTTCCTGCTTCTGAGCAGCATTCTGACCGGGTGGACGGTATGCAGAAACCGCAATTAACCACCGCCCACCAAGGCGGAATGCCACTGAAACCAACTCAATATGGGGAGATAAGTTGTTTATTTGTATGAGACGTGTTGTGTTTTCAGTGGCGATGTACACAAAAGAATTCCAAAACAGTAATTTATTTGCTGACAGGAACAGATAAACAGCAGCAGTAGCAAAGTAGCGCAAGGCAAAGCAGCAGTATAGTATAGCCAGAGCAGTAATGACAAAGCACAAAGAAAGGCAAATATACACAACAATAATTCAGGAGCTAACAGGTCCCATTTATATACCAGCAAAGCATGCTTCCAGAAGTTTCTAGAAAGTTCTTAGCCAATGAGCATTAGGTAATATGACCTCACTTTCCAGAATGTTCTAAAAGGTTCTACATACAATCTTAGGAAAACAAAATAATTTTATCACTGTAGTTTATATCAAAGTATTAGCAGTTTGTAAAGTACCTTAACAAGACGTGGATCTAAATCATTACGTACATATAAACAAACACCACCACCATTTTGAGAACGGTCTTTTCAAAAAATACGATAGCCAGGCAGGCTGTATAAAGATGAAGCTGCATTTTGATTTATTTTAGTTTCTTGCAAAGCTAATACACCGATATCATATGCTTCAGTTAACGCTTTAACCTCGTTTAGTTTACCATTTAAGGAATTAACATTAGCTGAAAAAAATTTTGTTCCCAATGGAATGGTGTCGTTAAGAGTTCGTTGACCAAAAGTATTAAATTGAGACTGGAAAGAAAAAGATAAACTAGTTCAAGTTTTATCTTGTGACCGGCGGCCGCTAAATTAGACCTAGATTATCTGAATTAGCTCAGCTTCTTAACAACATTTATTATATATTATATTTTCGCTTTGTCAATTGTCCCATGAAGCTACAATTCGGTAAGCCTGGCAGTTTTTACATTTGGTTGAATTTTTAATTTGTAGTAAATGTTCACAGATAAATACGTGCCGTCAGATTTGCACACAACTGTGAAAAGCATTCAATGATGTAGTTTTTTAGATGTGAGCAATTTATAGTCAATAGTCAATAATAGTTGATAGTCAATAGTTAATAGTCAATTTATAATTCGCAAGGTAAGTCAATAATAGCATAGATTTGTCAGATTGATTGGAGTCGTCAGATTGGTCAAATTTAAGCAAAGTTATAGTGAACCTATAGTTCAAAATAACAAGGTGTTCAATGAGTGTGTGTTTCAGTTTCAATCAATATAATTCTATTTTTTTTTGTATTTTGTAGTTATTTGTAATTTTGCGCCTAGTTGGTTTTGTAATTGTTTATTTTTAATGCTATCAAACTGTTTTGTATACTATTTCCCTTCCTACAATATTCTTCCTGCAAATCGCCGGTTAAAAATTGTTGCAAACTTGAAAAATAAACCTCCCGTGTTTTCCAAGCCTTTCGGGCAACAATGATGAAAAAGGAACAGTCGCTTTCAGGAGACATAAGGACTCCCCACCTTATATTTCCCTCACCTCAATGAAACCATGCTAAACGTCAATTTGAAATATGTTTTTACCTGAATTTAGGATATATTATTAGGCTTTTGGTAAGGTACAATTTTTCTTTGGCTTAAATATTTTATGTTATGCTAAAACTTCAGGTTATTTTATGTCAGAACGGGCGGAGGTAACGAGTTTGGACATCGCTCAATAAGGAATCTGTGGCGTTTCTCCAAGGAGTATTTGATCAGTCCGCTGCAACTGTAATCTACCGCCAAGTAAACTTACCACTAAGCATCAATTTTGTAAGTTAAACATTAAACTACAAAACAACCTGTATTACCTATATAGTTAAATTAAAAAATTTTGCAAGCAACTCTTTTGTAATATATTTGTCAACAGCAGCGGTATCGTGCTGCAAACGTATTACGAATAGTGCTGAAAAAACACGGTGGGGGATTTTAAGACATCCTTCAGTACGGCGTGGGAAGCCACCGCCGTCGGTCTTCGCGGCCGTCGCAGCTGCAGAAAAACAAAATTAAATAAATAAAAATGAAGGGGGGGATGAAATTTGTAAATTTTGTTAAAGTGTAGTTTTTCCTAGCTGAGCCTGTTTCTAAGTGGATAAAAACAAAAGAGACAAATATAAATGCAATATAAATATTATATTAATTCACAGTTATTTTTATTTTAGATTTTAGCTACTATACAGCGGCCGCTCTTTAAAGACACAATTCGAAGTGTGGACAAAACATTCCAGGGTTCAGAAAAATATTTAAAACTATAGAGTAACATTTGCATAAACACCATCGTTTTTTAATCAATACTTGTACTTTAGTTAATATGTAAATAAAAAAGTGTAATATAATGAATGAGCATAAAGTGAAAAATTATTTAAATTGACCAATAGAAAAATAACAAAACTGTGTATTACCACGAGCAAAGATCATGTTTAATTACACAAAGAATTATACAAGAAACAGCAGAACGTATCACGCATTACAAATCACCGCATTGATCCATGCAGCGTTTTCCCGCAATTTGCATATCCCCTCCGTGCGTTCGGTCACACAAATGTTACATAAAAAATAAACATACTTGTCTGCTGGTGGTTATCTAACTGTGCAAACTTTCGTGTTAATCGAAATTTCTGGTCTTTAGTTACAGATTTTTTAAATACAATTTGCATATGCGTTCTATGCGGTCAAAAAAGGTCAGATTAAAAAATAAACAATACCAATGAACTTGTGCTTGTCTCTTATCTAAGTGTGCGAAATTTCACGTTAATCGAATTTTTTAATTTGGAGTTACAACTGTTGCAAATAAAATTTGCATATGCGTCCTGTACGGTCACACAAATGTCAGATTAAAAAAGTAAACAATTCCAATGAGCTGGCGCTTGTTTCTTATCTATGTCTGTGAAATTTCGCTTTAATCAAACTTTCTAGTCTGGAGTTACAACTGTTGGAAATTAAATTTGCATATGCGTCCTGTGCGGTCACACAAATGTCAGATTAAAAAATAAACAATGGCAATGAACTGACGCTTGTCTTTTGTCTAGGTGTGCACAATTTTACATTAATGGAACTTCTATTCTGGAGTTACAACTATTTCAAATAAAATTTGCATACGTGTCCTGTGCGGTCGTACCTGTGTCAGATCAAAAAAAATTAATTGCCAATCGATTTTCTGTTTCAAGTTTTATACATGTTCCAAATTTCAACTCATTTAGACTTTTTTCGGCTGAGTTATTCAGGATCAAAAAAGCGTTATTTCTTACTTACCAACTTACTTACAGATCTGAAGACAGTATCCGGCGGCCTGCGGCCGCCGGAATTAGTAAATGGCCAATTGTTATTTGAAGATTTGCACTTACCTGACTATCAGCCACAGTTTGAACCCTACATATGGGGGAAACTTGCGCAACCTTTGAATTAGTTGTAAATGGACCATCCATTTTATTTAGTTTTTTAGGAGTTGATACATATTGGAATGAATTTTCGGTAACTGTTTCACAACTATAATTTAAACTTACTGACTCCATATCGGTAAACTTACTTAAATTAGATATATTTTGAAAAGGTGCAAAATTAAACCACGTACAATCCCAACAACACAAGATTTTTGACCACTGCGGACAAGTTTTTTTTCGTTTTCATATAAAGGTATATGTCTTGAATGAGAGAACCTTTTACAATTTACACATTGTATTGGATTTCGCTTTAAACATACTCCAGTTGAGCAATAAATGCACTTACCTTTGGCCGTTTCCACACTCAAGATCGGTGTAGGCCCAGGGTTACTTTCAATATCTGTGGCCAATAATAAAAACCAAAGTAAAAAAATATTTTTTGTCTGTGGGATTTTTTTTTTATTTGTTGTCTTATAATAACCATTTACTTTGTTTGAAGATAATACGCTGATTTTTTTAATTCCAAAAGGAAATGCATTTGGATTTATTGGTAAATTTATTTGTTGTTTTAAATTTGTTACACGAATCAAAAATATTAATAATACCACGATATTTACAAAAAATAACTTACCGATTTTCATTTCAGAAATTTTTCTAATTTGACCGCACAAAAAATGAAAATACAATCACACAAAATATGTTGGAAGTATTATGATTAAAAAAAAATTTTGGAAAAAACCGTAATAATTTAGAAAGTAAAGCTCAATACAATAAACTAAATAAACTTTTTCAAAAAGAAGTAACAAAAGTAAATGAACGGCGTGAAAATAAAATACTTAAAACCAATGACAAAAACCGTTTATTTAGTTTTGTTAAAAATTTGCGTAAAGGGCAAGCCACCGAAATATTACCACCTCTACAAAAA
>JASAMX010007956.1:0-10444 GCA_030248175.1 Microlaimidae sp. YZB2_3 | reverse complement strand
TGTATGTGCATCTACTTCGTTCAGTTACGTATTGCTCTACCATAGGTGAGAACGGTCCGGGAAGCAGGGGGGGGGGGCAAGGGCAATTCCAAAACGGGGAGGGGCGCGGGGGAGGCAACTTTTTTGAAACGGGGGGGCAATAAAACGGGCGTGGGGCAAGCAGGGGAGAAAGAAAAAAAAGGAGGAAAAAAGGTAAAAAAAAGTGAAAAAAAGAAGGGACAAGGGACAAAAAAAAGCAAAAATAAGGTAAAAATAGGTCTAAAATGGTTTAAAATGCATTGAAATGGGTCATGGGCGTAGCCAGGATTTCGGAAAAGGGGTCCAACCCTGAACAAAGTTTCCGAAAGGGGGGTCCAGGCCTCCAGGGATTTCCAAATCCTAAACGTTATAAAAGGGCTAAAAAAATTTTCGCGTTTCGCACAGAGTGTTTGTTGTCTTGTTTATGTCACATACTGCATCATTTTCCTATTAATCAATTAAAAAAATCTATAAAACAAAGAAAAAAAATTTTACAAACAATTTGATACCTTAAAATTTTTGATTTTTAATACATTAACAACTGAAAAATAATTACATTGAATTACAACTGACTAAGCAATGCAAAGTGCGAGAAAATCTTTTTAAATTACTTCTGCTAACCTTTAAATTTTTAATCCCACTATATAACAATCCAAAGGAGGGGTGGTCCGTCCAGCGTGGTTGTATCAAGATTACAAAACAAAATAACTTAAATTTGGAACTGGAGGAGACCAATTAAAACATTAAAAATGGGGTGGGTCCAGCGTGGTCATACCAAGATCACAAAACAAAGTAACACAAATTTAGAAGTGGAGACTATATAATTAATCGAGCGCTGAGCGGAGCGAAGCGCGACAAATTAAAAAAACGGCCGTTCTAGATCCCCAAATTTTTATATTTGGCGACCCCTGGACCCCCCTGGCTACGCCCATGAAATGGGCTAAACACTGCAAAGAATTCGCGATGATGGCGTCATTATAGGTCAAAAATGGCGCCATAATTTTAGGGTACTTTTTTCATTTTTTGTGGGGAGGATATCCTCCAATAAAGCGGGGGGGGCATTTCCAGACTCTGCACAGGTCTGTTGATTGACCTCATCAGATATATTAAAACTAAAGAATATTGTTATAAAAATATTAGAAAAACCTTCTAAACTTTTACTTAACCGGCTTGCTTAGCCGGTGGTTTAGATGTTATTAGTAGCCCATAACTAAAACTGTTTTCAGACTTTATATTCATCATAACATTAAATCTATATATACATTTTTTTAAAGTGACGTCTTTTTTATAAAGTATATTGTTTTAATTTCATATTTGAATTTAAAGCCTCTACAATTAAAAACTCCAAAGTAGCATGTTTTATCTTTTTTAATGAGAATTATTTATTGTCCATTAGGAAGTTGTCCTTGTGCGTGTAAAAATAATGAATTAACTTTTAATATAAGATTATATTTTTGCGCTCTATTACCATTGTTATCCGCATATCCACTACCTATAATTTTAATTTTAGTTCAGTTCAAACAAATCCGAAGTTTTGACGTTGTAAAATCGGAAGCCCCCTTCCTTTGGTGAAAATGGTTATCTCGCATACACATGTGACATGTCATAATAATTTTTCAAAATTTTTTTACCCCTTTTTGACATTCCTAAGCTTTGCGCAATGATAGCTGATTTAGCTCAATCCGTTTTGTGCCCTCCCCCCCCAATCACAGAACGTATTGGGTTCCCCCACTGAATAAGGGCTGGTTCATACTTATGACAAAACGTCCTTTGGACAAAGTCCAAAAGACTTTTGTCCTTTGGACTTTGTCCAAAGGACAAAATCCAAAGGGAAAAGTCCAAAGGAAAAAGTCCAAAGGACAAAATCCAAAGGACAACGTATTCATACTTTTGTCCTTTGGCCTTTTCCCTTTGGATTTTGTCCTTTGGACTTTGTCCAAAGGACAAATTCTAAGTAGCGTTCATACTTCGTCCAAAGGCAAAAGTCCAAAAGATGTTTTGGCTTGTCCAAAGGACGTTTAGGATTTTATAAAATTGTCCTTTGGACTTTGTCCAAAGGACGTTTTGTCATAAGTATGAACCAGCCCTAAGGTGTATCATTACAAAGTTTACAGTCCGAGAAATATCAGAGGGGTCATTTTAAAAAAATATTGTGGAACTTTTATGCTAAACAACCAATTTTTTACTACAAGGTCTTCGTATAATGTGAATGCATAAATGACCACTCGTTAATGAAAATGCGCTGTTTAGTATAAAAAGTATAAGTGTTGATTTTTCCAAAAATATGATATTTTTGTTTTTTATTGACTATAACTCTTTCTTAGCAATAAGTTTAAACCAATTCAGAGACAAAAATATTTTAACTTTTAAAATCTATGAGGTGTCCAATTTTAGTTAAAGTGCGTTGTCCGGCTTAATGATGTCCCTGTTAGTTTTTTTTAATTTTAATCCCTTTACGATACGACATTCCCTGGACTATAAAATGGTTGGAGAGTAGGGTCCATTCCTATTTATTTAGTAAAAAACCGTCCAGCATAAAGATGTCCATCTTTTTGTCTTTTAAACAAAGTATTATATTCTAGAATCTGGTTCTTCATTGACTAATAACTCGTACAAGTAAGCTAAAGTCAATCAAAAAACAAAAAGGTTTTATCATTGAAAAAAAATTGTAAAAATGCAACCCCCTTTGGATCTTGCATCTGTTGTACATTAGTTCTGTAAAATATAGCTTGACGACTACTGCACTATTGTTAATAAAACTGATGGTTTTCATCGTAACTTATTGATTAAAAAATTTTGTAAACAGGTTTCAAAAGAAGAATTTCTTTAAAAAACAAACTTTTTTTAACTTAAACTAAGAAAATTTCTGCAAGCCAGAGAATTTTTTA
The DNA here is from genome assembly GCA_030248175.1 of Microlaimidae sp. YZB2_3. NCBI lineage: Eukaryota > Metazoa > Nematoda > Chromadorea > Desmodorida > Microlaimidae > Microlaimidae sp. YZB2_3. Next base: position 7,538 of record JASAMX010007956.1, on the reverse strand, counting down.
TTTAAATAGCGTTACATGTATTAGAAATGTTGTTGATTTGACAAAAATATCTTTATAATTTTTTATAAAAACCAATGAATGGACCCTTAAAACAAAATGTTTTGCTTCAGAACTTGAAGAAGGATATATACTCCCATCCCTTCCCTTCTGGCTACGCGTACGCCCTAAATGTATATTAGTTAAATACTTATTATGACCGAAAATACAATACTAATCATATCAAATTTTCTTCAAATGCGTGATATTTTGTGTTTATTTAGAAAATACGAAACCCAATTCTTATAAAAATAGTCAAACTTTAAAATAAAATCTTTTTTTTAAATTCGCAATCAAATTTCCGTTAGTTGCGCCATTTATGTTTTTAAAATTATTTTTTAACAACTTTGAATGACTTATTGTTGTTTATAACATTTAAAACGTTTTCACCTTTGTATTGGTAACTGGTAGGTATATACGGTATTTTTACTTGAAGTGTGGGCTTTATGTTTTGTTAAAAATAGCATAAATCCTGCATTCTTCTTTGATTTTAAAAGTTCAAAATGTAAATTAAATTGAATATGCATTAGCTAATATCGGATGACATAGCGTCTGTGTCAAAAATCGGGTTTCATTATAGCTGCTAAAAGCAACACTAGCTGGAAGCCAAAATCAGTGAAAATCTATATTTAGTTGAGTGCAGTTGGTACACTTTTATAAGAGAATTCGGGCTTCTTATATACGTACATTTTGTCGCTTATATAAATAGATTTCTCTTTACAGCACTACGAAAGATAACGGAAATTTTCAAATTTTATGTCGAATTTGTGTAGCTTTTGTTCACCAAAATCTTTATATGTTTTGAGCTCAGAAGCAACCTCCAAAGCTTCGTCCTATTTTTTTAGAATTTCATAAAAAGTTAAAGAGTAATGCTAAAATAATTTTTTAGAACTAAAATCTGCTTTAGAATCTAATTTATTAATTAGTATCAACAGAAATTAAAATTTCTAGTGTGTTTAGTGCCTTAAATTAAAATTTTTAGAACCTCCAGAAGCTCCTGCTTCATGCTACTTTTATTAACGAATAATGCAATATATTTTTAAAAAAATTTTTGGATGTTTTTTTCTTTAAATTATTCATTATTAAAAACGTTAACAGTAGTGTAACTGACTTAATTTCGGCCACCTTTTTTTTATTTTTTTGGATGTTTTTTTTGTGGTTTTTCCAATCGACCCAAAATTTGGTCCAAAAATCAAACGATAGCTATTTTTGTTATTCCAGTGCAAAATTTTAAAAGTTCTGTTACACTTAAAGATCAGTGGAGGTTTAAAGTTTTGTTTTTATAGTGGCCGAAATTAAGGCGCGAGCCATTAACTTCGGCCACCTAGAAAAAATTGGCTGTAACTATTTGCCAAAACGAACAATCAAAGTTTTTAAAGGTTGCAAATTTATCCTTAGGTATTGTTCTTGGTACATATAACTTAATTTTTTCCCATTTGCAAATTTTATTAGTTATTAGCAAGACTTTAAATAATTATGTCAAAACCTTAAAAAAAACAAGTTTTAATAACCTGTATTTTTGTTAAATTTTTATTTTTAGCTTAAAAATTCGTCAAAAAAGTCATACGAGCTAAAAAAAAATTCTTTATAAATACGGTAGTACGATGATATTTAAAAACAGCAAAAAACTGCAGGTTCGTTCTTTTACCTAAATTTTAAGGTGGCCGAAATTAACGGAATCTTAAAATGCGCAGTTAGTTAAACGCATTGCAAAGGGATTTTGAAGAAAATATTAAAACATGAAAATTAACAACTTTGAGCCTTAAATACAAGAAATTTTAAAGTTATATAGTGCTTCGTTCTAAATTTGATGCAGTTTAAACACAAAGAAAAAATTAAGAAAATCACAAAAAAATCACTTTTTGTATGAAAATGTTGATAATGCAGAATAAAAAAAATAAAAAACTTTTGCAAAAACACTTTATTCAACATTAATCCAGTTACTTTTGTGCTATTTCTTTTGTGTTTTAAAAATAAGCCAGTTTTCTAACACCCTAAATTGGTGGCCGAAATTAAGGCCTGGCCGAAATTAAGTCAGATACCCTATGTGATTCTAAAACGCAATTGAAATAACTCGCAAAATCTTCAATGTTAAATAAAATTAAACTTATAGTTTTAAAGAGCGAGTTTTCGTAATTCCAGGGAAAGGTCTACTTTAAACGGCCGAACTTCAAAGCCTCATATTTGGGGATAGATAGCAACATAAATGGTATAAAATGTAAATGAAATACCTTAAAATTGTTTACTTTTGTTGTGTTTCATTCTTTCTTCAATTTTTTTAACTTTGTTGTTAAAAAGAATTTTTACTTAATATTTTTAAGCTGTCGTTTGCTCGTTTCTCTGTCGCTTTACATCAACATAGACTAAACCTAGCTGTAAAAGCTGTTAAAGCAGCATAATATATTATATGATTTAAATATATGTACACCTAATTGTAACTGCCTACCTGCATCCCAAGCAAATATTTTTTTCTACAAGCAGCATATTTCAATTATTCGTCTCGCTTTTTTTGTTTACTTCTTCTTGATTGCGTTGTTATTTTTTTTAAACCAAAGAAACGGTTTTGTTTTTTCTGTAAATTAGCCTTAGTATCTTGTTCATTAATATTAGCTTCAGTGAAATAAAAACGTTTTTTAAATGTCAAAATAAAAATATTGTTTTCTTAGTCAGATGAAGCTGCTTTAAAAAATTTAAAAAAATTTCCGTTTAAAAAAAAATGTAAGAACATTGTTATCACTGAATGTAAAATATTTTTACAAGACTTTGCTAAATGTTACCTTTTATTTGATTATTTGAAAAGATTAGAAATTTTAGTGTTTTTAATTCTGAAAAGAAAGAACAATTTACTTTGAGTTAAAACTCTTTTATTCTTTTCTAATTCGAAGGATTTTTCATTTGATATATATAGGTATATTTTTAAGTGGGGATTATAATAGAACAAACTCAATTATTATAACAAAAAGCTGGATATTTATGGGTAAAAACAAACCTATTAATTATCATTCGTTTTATTTTCTTAAAATTTGTACTTTCTAGTTGATATTCACGATGCACATACACCGGTGCTAAATAACCATCGCTTTGCAAAGTTTTAGGCACAATTTTTACCGCTAATTTTTGCTACTCCCACTTTTGTTACTCCCATTTTTTCGGCCGGTGCCGGAGCTTAAAAACTAAGATCTGTACAATAATTCCAAAATGCTGGCGACAAAACTCAGACTTTGAGCTGTTTTATCTCACTAATAGTGCGGAGGATTTGTACGAGACAATATTATATATACAGACCTGTGCATGGTTTGGAAATGCCCCCCCCCCGTTTTATTGCAGGATTTGCCCCCCCCCCATTTTATTGCCTTCCTCCCGCCAAAAAATGAAAAAGTACCCTAAAATTATGACGCCATTTTTGACCTATGATGACGCCATTATCGCAATTTTTTTTGCAGTTTTTAGCCTATTTCAATGTATTTTAAGCCATTTCAGACCTATTTTTACCTTATTTTTGCTTTTTTGTCCCTTTTTTCTCTTTTTCGCTCTTTTTTTCTCTTTTTTTCGCTTTTTTTTTTTCTTTCTTCCCTGCTTGCCCCCCGTTTTATTGCCCCCCATTTCAAAAAAGTTGTCCCCCCGCGTGCCCCTCATTTTGAATTGCCCCCCCCCCCTCCCGTTTAAACCCCCGGGGGGGCAGTGCTCAAGTCTGTATATAAGAGCAATTGTAAGTTTAAAAATGAAATTTTTTCAAAAGAATTAAAAAAATACGGTTTATTCTTATAGTTTTTACTATTCATTTTTTTGCTGTTTAAGAAAAAAGTAACAAAAAACAAAACAGTTATTGTCTTTTGCCCCCTTTAAAAGTATAGGGTTTAACTTAAAAAAAGCTTAAGTTTCTTCTTTAAATAATTTTGACAAAATATACTCGCTGACATTGCTATATTATACTGCTTACGCTTAATATTAATAAAATTATAGGCCGAAAGAAGCTCCAGAGCTTTGCGGCTTCCTTTGAAGCTCCGAAAACAAACTCCATGAGATTCTGATTGGCGGGGGGTGCGGGGGTGTTCCCGGGATGATTTTCGGGGGGGGTCGGGGGGATCCCGCTGGGGGTCGCGGGGTGGGATTGGGGGGGGTGGTTGGGTTTCGTTTTTGTGTTGTTTTTTTGATGCTTTTGTAAAAAGCGATGGGTAAAAAAAAGTATTTTCTGAGGGAAGGGGCGGGGGGTCGATGTGAGAGGGGGGTCAGGGGTAAAAAAATAAATTGGGGGGAGGGGGGCCCCTGGGATTTCTAGGGGGGGCCAAATTTCGAGGCTAAAGGGGGTAGACCCCACCGTACCCCCCCTGTTCATCTATGGCCAAGTGACTTAAGTGTAACTATTTTTATAAATGGTGATCTGGCTAGTTTCTAAAAATAGAGTACACATTATTTAGTAGTAGTTTTAATATAAGCTTTTCGTTTTTAGATGGTAATGGGATGTCGCACTCACGGGTGACACTTCGAGACTGCGCGTTATATTTGTTGTTTTCATTTTTAATGTTGGTGCTCCTGACGCGATCGGCGCAGTACGGAGCGGTAGGCGCCGTATTCGCGGCCGTAAATGCCTACATCCTCTACGCCTACTTCGCACTGCACACGGACTCCGGAAAAAGTCTTCGGGAATTTATGAGAGGGAATGCAGTCGGCGCACATCGCGGTCTGCAGAACGATGCGCCTGAAAACACACTAGCGGCCATTAGAAAAGTAAGTTTTTAAAGTTTTTTTTAACTTAAAATTCTACTAAAGTGAAAAAATTTCTTAGTTCTGAAACGTTAATTTATCAGGTTATTTTTTTAAGGATTCAGCTTTAAAAAATAGTAGAATAGCCTTCAAAAATGCTCTATGAAGCTCCGGAGCAGAAAAAAAGACGTGGGCTTATGATTTAATTTAACAGGAAAGATGGTGGACCTCACGTATATGCGGTCTAAAGTGTATTTATACTAAAAAAACATTAAATATGATAAAGATTTTGTTTATTTGGTGAACCATTCACATATTTTAGTTGTAGTTCTTCTATACTCGGATGAATGGCATTTGATAAAATAATGCTCACAGAAATCTTTGACAATTGAGAAATGGTTTTTTTGCACCCTTGTTTTCGAATAGCGCATTTTTTGTTTACTAAAATGTGAAATTCGAAATTGTGAAATTGGTTTTTTACTCTTTTTTTGATTAGCGCATTTTATTTAATAAATGTGAAATTCAAAATTAAAAAATTGTTGTTTTTTTGCACCCTTTTATTAAATAGTGCATTTTCTCAATAAAATAAACAATTAAAACTATTATTTTATAATAAAATTAAAACTATTATTTTATAAAAAGAACAATTAGTATTTGTTCTTCTCATGATTTACAAGTATTTTGTTTTAGAACACCTGACCCGTACGTAACCCCCCTCTCATGATTTCAAAATTTTTCACCCCGGGTCGATCCCCCTGTAGATAGACAGGGGAGTCGGGCTACCCCAGAACCTCCTCATAGAATTTAAGCTGCAATATACAACCCTCTCATGGCTGCCGGGACCGTGCTCACCTGTGATAATCGTGTTGTAGAAAAGCTAGAGGTGAAAGCACTTAAATTTAAAATATTATGTAAGAAAAATGTAAAACGCGTGATGGCGTACCTTGAATAATTTTAGAACAATTTTACCTCAATTAAGAAAGTTCCAAGTGAAAAACAAAGAAATTGAAAACTTATTCATGGGATAGTAATAGAGTAAAACAAAAAGAGCCCCAAAATCCCCTTAATTGCGCAAGCAATTAAGTCCAGACGTGTGCACTGCCCCCCCCCCCCCCCGGGATGAAAAAGGGGGGGGGGGGGGGCAACTCCAAAAATGAGGAGGGGGGCAACTTTTTTGAAATGGGGGGGGGGCAATAAAATGGGAGGCAAGCAGGGGGAAAGAAAAAAAAAGAGAAAAAAAGGAGAAAAAAAGAAGGGAAAAGGGAAAAAAGAGACAAAAAAAGCGGAAATAAGGTAAAAATAGGTCTAAAATGGCTTAAAATACATTGAAATAGGCTAAAAACTGCAAAAAATTCGCGATGATGGCGTCATCATAGGTCAAAAATGGCGTCATATTTTTAGGGTACTTTTTCATTTTTTGGCGGGGGGGGGGGGCAATAAAACGGGGGGGCAAATCCTCCAATAAAACGGGGGGGCATTTTCAGACCGTGCACAGGTCTGTAAGTCCTTAAGGAGACCCAGGAAAAAGGGCCTCAGGGCGCGTAGTTAAACAGGAGCTGGAATTCTGATTGACACTTCTAGATTTTAAGAAACCGCCGGCTATTTTGGACACCAGGAAAATAAAAAACAACCCGATTTCTGGTCAAAATAAGGATGGCGTATTAATTATTTAATTTTAAAATGTGTTCGACGAGGTCCATCAGGTTTGTATAAATAAAAGGTAATTTTAGGTTCAAGTGGGAGGACTCTGCGAGTTACCCGGACTCTACGATAGTGCCCCATGGGTTTCGGATGGTTTTGGCCGTCCGCGGTGGTACCAGGTTAAGTCCGAGTGACCGCTTCCAGTCATAGTCTTTATCGGTTAACGAATATGTCCTTTAGTTTCAGCTGAGTGTTATATTTATATTGTATGACTGATATGCTTTTTCTATGAATGTGACTTAAACTTGTGTAAATCACTTTTGTAAATATAATATGCCGCACATAATTTGTCTATTACTAATCAACAAGGAAAACGGTAAAAGTCTACGTAAACAACACTAAGCCATTTCATGCATACACTACATTACACAATTAGGGTACGGGACTATACAACAATCGTACATAATTTCTAAATTCTCTTGAGTTGCGTAGAAGCCATGCAAACAACATATTCTCCTTCTGCTTATAATCGTACATTATTTAATTTTAGTCGAAAGAACTTGGGGCGGATTCGGTGGAAGTGGATTTGGAGTTCAGTTCGGACGGCGTCCCAGTGCTAATGCACGACGACACCGTGGAGCGAACCACGGACGGTCACGGTCAGATCTCCTCATTGTCTTACGCCCAGCTGTCCAAGTTGAGCGCTTCCGCAAAATTCGAAGACGGGTATGTTATGTAGTGATTTTGTTAACTTTTAAGCTTTTTTAAACAATCACCCACAGGGATGTAGCCGGTATTTCGGAATAAGGGGGTGGTGCACTTTTTACAAATTTTTCGAAAAGGGTGTTGTACTTCAAGTATAACATTAAAAATCGTGCGACAGCACTAAAAAGTTTTTAAAAAATTGTCATTGAAATTTATAAGAAACACCACTTAAAAGTTGTAAAAGGCATATAAACGTCGAGCGCTGAGCGGAGCGAAGTGCGCGAAAATTTTTAAATATTGTTTTCTCGGAACCCCCAAATTTTTATCCATGCCAGCCCAAAAGGGGAGGGTTAAAACAACCCCCATAACCCTCCCGCCTGGCTACACCCTTGATCACCCATGATGGTGAACAAAAATCTTCTGTTTTGTTCAGTGTGCAACATCTTGAGAGA
>JASAMX010007955.1:0-18617 GCA_030248175.1 Microlaimidae sp. YZB2_3 | reverse complement strand
GGTGTCCTAAATTTGAACGCCAGCACTTGATCGCCTAGACATTTGACCGCCAGCATTAGAACGCCGCGCACTTGAACGCCGAGCATTAGACCGCCGAGCATTAGACCGCCGCAGTATTCAATATAAATTTTATGCAAATTTTTGATTTCCGCCACCTACAGAGAATTGTATCAACACAGCACTACCACAGTATAAACTCCCCAAACCTAAAAAGTTTTAGTTTTTTTGTCTTTGTAACAAACTATTAAGTATAAACTTTTTGTTTAATTTTTAAGGTTTTGCTTAGGCTTAGAAAAAAAATTAGTTATGTTAAAAAAACACCATTAAATATAAATTTATCATAAAAATTTAGTTTGATTTTTAGGTTTTGCATAGGATCAGGAAAAACAGGCTTAAATTATTAAAAAACTAACCGTTCACTAAGTTTTTTCTTTATTTTCAAGGAAAAATATAAATTTTTGACTTATCGTTTGACTTATGTTGTTTTAACAATTTAAAACAACATTGCTTTGTTTAAATATTATATTAAAACCATTTTTTTATATTCTATTGAGTTTTTTTTATTCTTGGGGGGAGTTTATACCACCTTTGCGGGGAGTTTTAACGTCCTTTTTAAAGCAACGCGTACTGTGGCGGTCTAATGCTCGGCGGTCTAATGCTCGGCGTTCAAGTGCGCGGCGTTCTAATGCTGGCGGTCAAATGCTCGGCGATCAAGTGCTGGCGTTCAAATTTCCTAGAATCAGGATTATCTTATAAAAAAGTATTATTAAACCTTTATTAATTTAAAAGTATTTTTCTTCAGAAATCGGTCCCCACCTGACCCCCCTCCAGGTACACCGTGTCGAGTGACGGTGTTTATCTATGATTTCACCCATACATGGGTACGGGGGGTTGGGTGGGGGTTAACCCCCCAAATTCTGAGAAGGGGGTTTAACCCCCCCCCGCTCAGAAGTGGGGGGGGAGAAAAAGTTAACCCCCCAATTTTGGAAAAATGAAGAAAAAAATGTCCTTAAAATGACTTCTAACTGCCCCCAAACTTAAGTTTTGAGGTCAAAAGGAATGTTTTAAGCAATAAAAAGCTCAAAAATGCTATAAAAAGGGCTTTTTGACCTAAAATTAGCGTTTTTTACCTATTTTTTCTTCAAAATCGAAAAACGATATGGGTAAAATGCACTTCAGAAAAAAAACGATATGGGTATTTTGCGTTTCTCGGATTTTGACCCCCCTAATTTGGGGTTCAACCCCCCACTCCAGACCAACTTGCCCATGTATAATTTCATTCTACACTAAATTATCTAATATCGTGTTTTAATCACTTTTTAAAATTTACAATCGAAATTTTCTAATCATAATTGACCCAGAAATATGTTTTTAATCAATATTTGTTGGGATAAAATTCTGTTACTGATTTCTTGGACGCGTTTAGTACCTGTATCATTTTATTTTATATTATCTTACAGACCTGTGCACGGTTTGAAAATGCTCCCCCCGTTTTATTGGAGGATTTGTCCCCCCGTTTTATTGCCCCCCCCCCCGCGGAAAAATGAAAAAGTACCCAAAAATTTTGACGCCATTTTATACCTATTATGACGCCATCATTGCGAAGTTTTTGCAGTTTTTAGCCTCTTTCAATGCATTTTAAGCTATTTTAGACCTATTTTTACCTTTTTTCGCTTTTTTGTCCTTTTTTCCCTTTTCCTTTCTTTTTTTCTCTTTTTTTCTTTCCGCCCTGCTTGCCCCCCTCCCCTCGTTTCAAAAAAGTTGCCCCCCGTGCCCCCTCCCCATTTAAACCTGGGGGGGCAGTGCACAGGTCTGAAATATGCCCAGGCAGGATTACGTTCTTAAGAAGAATGAGTGGGTGGATTTTAGTATAAAAAAATTAGGTGGCTTTTTTGGATTCTTTTTTTGGAGGGACCCTTTACAGACCTGTGCACGGTTTGAAAATGCCCCCCTCCGTTTTATTGGAGGATTTGCCCCCCCCCGCCAAAAAATGAAAAAATACCCTAAAAATATGACGCCATTTTTGACCTATGATGACGCCATCATCGCGAATTTTTCGCAGTTTTTAGCCTATTTCAATGTATTTTAAGCCATTTTAGACCTATTTTTACCTTATTTCCGCTTTTTTTGTCCCTTTTTTCCCTTTTCTCTTTTTTTCTCTTTTTTGCTCCTTTTTTTCTTCCCCCGTGCTGGCCCCCCGGTTTTATGGGCCCCCCCCCCGTTTTAATCCCGGGGGGGGGGGGGCAGTGCACAGGTCTGACACCTACCTCCCGCGTTTCTCCGTCCTCCGTCGTTTGATTATCACCCTTGTTTGTTTTAAGAAAATTTGACCCTCTCCGTGCTTTCCCGTTTTGGAGATGATTTCCCATTAAAACCCTCGCGGCAGTGCACAAATCTGTGTAATTATCTAAAATTTTCTAAGCCCAAAGCAAAGCCAAAAAATTAAGCAAAACATTTTTATTAGGTACCTATAATTATAACATCTTAGAAAAGTTACCTATGTTTACCCGCCTATGTTTAGCTACGCCGTTGATCTTAAGATAAATTTAATTTACTGTTATCGAATGCTTATTAAATAAGTAGAGACAGATAGAAAACATTTTTTCAATTTTATGGCAATTACTGATTATAGACTTTTAGATGGCGATTATATATGTTTTAGTTTTTCCGTTAGAGGCAAAAATCGTAAATTGCGGCGGTTTTATTGGCAATAATGTAGAACATTCGCAAAGGTCATGTTTTGGGTGAAATTCTTTCTAAAGACTGTTCGTGATGTCAACATTCAACATACATAGCGTAAGTTTATAAAAACATTAATTCTTTTCAATTGATGTAATACAAAAAGACTTTAAGGTCTCTCTGGACAGTTTTAAATTCACATCGTTCAATAAAAACCAGTGGAAATACAGAACAAAAATTATTTTTTTGATTACATAAAATGTATGGTATTATTCATTGTAATTATAGAAAATTATAATATTTTAAAATATGCCAACGATGAAAATTTGAATAAACGGCAAAAAGTAGGAAACAAATGCGGTTTAAATGTTTACAAATATTTTTTTGTTTTGATTCTTTGAAAAAATTATAATAAATGTAAAATAAATATTAATATTAAATAAAAATTGTGGCAATGAAAATATGTTCACAGTGATAATCGGTGTCTCGAATTAAAAAATTTGAGCCCTAGTCGTTACCGACTACGCCACATGTCCATTTGCTCAGGTTCTCTAAAAGAAGTTTATAAACCCACGATCATTAATAAATCTAAAATATGCACACACAACAGATTAACAGCACGACAGTTATTAATGCAGTTTAAAAATCATATATTTCAATAAAAACATTTATTTAGAGCTTTAAATTTCACCAAATTAAATTAAATCCACGTTTTTTTGTTAAATTAAAATTAAATTAAATCGTCGCAATTTTGAAGAAATTAACTCCCCTTTTTCACAGAAAATCGTATATTAAACCATAAATACAAAAAAATATTTCCATTGGTTTTTACGTACGTAAAAAGGGGTAACAGTTCCTCTTTATTGGAAGTATTTTTTTAATAAATACTGAGTAGTAAATATTTTTAAGGGTTTTAAAAAAATTTCGTTGCAATTTGATTTTTAATATCAATTATTTCAAGTACTACCAATAATATAATGAATGTGCACTTTATAATCGTTGTATTTTTACCTTTTTAACACCCATATTAATTTTTAATGAAAAAATTTCTGTAATTCGCGAGATCTCGTATGCCAATAATCGCGATTTTCCTTTAAGAAATTTTAAGAAACGATTTTCCTTTAATTCGCGATTTTTATTTAAGAAAACTGTCCGGAGAGACCTAAAGTATAAATTACTCACTGATTGGCTCGAAGTTAGGTCGCCTCGTGGCCTTCAGTTTTTCACTTAAGGTCGAACCCTCAGGAAGACCACGGTCCGACCGATTGTATTTAAAAATCGCTTAAAAATGCCAAAATTAAAAATTAAAGTATGCTGATAAAAGGTTTAAAATCGAAAGGAAGTATATTTATAGTAAAAAATAAATCTTACAAGCAAACATACATTTATCACATTCTATGTAAATACAAACTTTTAAAATTTTTGAATTTGTTTAAGGGGAAGGATCAGGGTTAGAGGAGTGACTGGCATAGATGTTTTTTTTTGGGGGGGCAGAGGGGTCCACCCCCCTAGAGCCAAAATTTCGAACCCCTAAAAACATTTAGGTGGCCCCCTTCCTCTCAAAGCTCGATTGCGGTCCGACCTGACACTGACCTGACCTTCCTTCCCCTCCCTCCGGACCAATTTAGAGATATATTTTTTATTTACTGTCTAAAACACGGTTTTTTAGTTAAAAACAGTGTTTAAATACACTTTTTAGGCCTAAATAGTCTGTTTTAGTATATAAATTCAATATTAGACCTAAAAACACTTAAATTTTTGATTTTAAAAAACTTTGTTAAAAAATCGGACTCCCCTAACCCCTCCTCTAAGTTTGAAATCTCGCACCCGGGGCCGAGCCCCCTAAGAAGCTAGGGGGGGGGGTCCGGACCCCCTCTTAAAAAATTTTGGCCTTGCACCCGGGAGTAAGTAGATCCCGGGCATACTTACTTACTCCGGCATATGCCTTAGCTATGTATTGAATGGTACAGTACAAGCCCATCGAAATTAAAAAAAACTACAGCCCCCCGCCTTCCCCTTGGCCACTGAATTACCCCATTTTTAGTGTTTTTGGTACTGGGACACCCCGAATATTAGGGGAGCCTCCCCGGACACATCCGGGAGTAGTAACCGTACATGGGCACGGGGGGTGTTGGCGGGGGGGGGGGGGTTAACCTTCCAAATTCTAAGAAAGGGGGTTTAACCCCTTTCCCAATCAGAAATAGGAGGAGAGAAAATGTTAAACCCTCCCCCCAAATTTGAAAAAAAATGAAAAAAATGTCTTTAAAATGACTTCTAACTGATTCCAAACTTAAGTTTTAAGGTCAAAATAAATGTTTTAGATAGTAAAAAGCTTAAAAAAGCAATAAAAAGGGTTTTTTGACCCAAAATTAGTGTTTTTTACTTATTTGTTTTTTTAAATCGAAAAACGATACGTGTAAAATGCACTCCAGAAAAAAACGATATGGGTATTTTGCATTTCTCAGATTTTAACCCCTCCCCCTAATTTGGGGTATAACTCCCACTCCGGAGCAATTTGTCCATGTATGGTAAGTACCCCCAAATTTTAGGAGAGATGTCGGCAGTAATCGGAATATTTTAAGAGGTATAATCCCCCCGTCCACCTGTGGCTGTGCGTGTGACCCTCCTGTTTTATTGCCCCCTCGCCCAAAAATGAAAAAGTACCCAAAAATTATGGCGCCATTTTTGACCTATTATGACGCCATTATCGCGAATTTTTTGCAGTTTTTAGCCTATTTCAATGCATTTAAAGCCATTTTAGACTTATCTTTTACTTAAATTTCGCTTTTTTTCTCCCTTTTTTTGATTTCTCCCCTGCTTTTCCATCCCCCGTTTAAAAAAAACTGCTCATTCCAAAAACTGCTGCTTTGGATTTGACCTTCCTCAATAAAACCCCGGTGGGTGCACAGGTCTGCTATATACGGCATAGCTGATTTTAAATTGAAAATCTATGATATTATTTAATTTAAACTACCCGCAAAGCGGGAAAACTTTGGTTTTTTAACAATTATATAATATGCTTTTAAAAAAATTTCTACATTGATGTAAAGAAAAAAAATTTTTAACTCAAAGTTCAAAAAAAAACGTAAGGATCCCGCTTTATGAAAAAAATCCGGCTTTATCGGATCTGAGGCATAGATGAACAAGGGGGGTAGGGTGGGGTCCACCCCCCCTAGCCTCGAAATTTCGGGGGGCCCCCTAGAAAAAAATCCAGGGGCCCCCCTCCTCCCAAATTTTCAAATTTTTTACCCCTGACCCCCATCTAGATTTTGAAATCTGACCACCCCTCCCCTCTCGAGAAAATTTTAAGTACATTTTTATAATAAATTTTTTTACAAAAAAATTAATTTTTAAAAAAAATTAATGTTTTTACACCCTTTTTATACCTAAATATTGCTTTTTATTCAATAAAATGTAGTATTATCTTATAAAAAACTATTATTAAATATTTAATGGCTTAAAAGTATTTTATTTCGGAAATCGGACCCCACCTGACCCCCCTCTAGGTTTTGAAATCTTCCACCCCGGGTCGACCCCTTTAGAAAGCTAGGGGAGGGTTCGACCCCTCCTAGGACCCCCTCCTAGATTTTGAAATTTTATTTACCCGGGGTAAACACCCCCCTAGCTTTTTGACCGTGTTCATCTATGATCTCAGGTGGGGGAGGGCGGTCGCATAGGTGGACAGCCTTGCGAATTTTTTTTGGGGGGTTGTCCGCATACATGGGCAAGTTGGTCCGGAGTGGGGGCGTTAACCCCCGAATTCGGGGGGGGGGTTAAAATCCAAAAAACGCAAAATACGTTTTTTTCCTGGAGTGCATTTAACCCATATCATTTTTTTTATTTTGAAGAAAAAATAGGTTAAAAACGCTAATTTTAGGTTAAAAAGTCCTTTTATTGCATTTTTGAGCTTTTTATTGCTTAAAACATTCATTTTGACCACAAAACTTAAGTTTGGAGGCAGTTAGAAGTCATTTTAAAGACATTTTTTTTCTTCATTTTTTCAAAGTTGGGGGAAGTTAAGCTCCACCCCCCCACTTCTGAGTGGGGGGGCTAAACCCCACTTCTCAGAATTTGGGGGGGGGGTTAACCCCCCCCCGCGGGCCCCCCCCCCCCCCCGTGCCCATGTATGGTTGTCCGGGGTGCCCCCAAATTAGAGGAGGGGTATATAACCCCTCAACCACCTCTCCCGCCCTGCGCTGTCCGCCTATGGGGGCCGCCCCCTCCTGCCCCCCGCCCCCTGGGCACGCCACCGGGTAGGGAAGAGCAGGGGCCGGTTTCAAACAAAGTTGTTTTAAATTATTAGGTACCAGTAATTTAGGTTTTTTATCAGTAAAATAGAATTTAAAATGCAGATCTGTACACGGTCTGGAAACGCCCCCGCCTTATTAGAGGATTTGCCCCTCCGTTTTATTGCCCTCCCCCCGCCAAAAAACGGTCGGGAAAGCTTGTTTTTTTCTCCCCTGCTTGCCCCCCATAGGTGAGAACGGTCGGGGAATCTAGGGGGGATAGTTACCCGTGGTAAACCGAATTTTGAATTCCAGGAGAGCGGTCCGGACCCCCCTAGCTTTTTAGGAGGAGGGGCGGGGGGGGGGGGGGGGGGGGGGGGGGGGGTGGGCGCGGCGGGGGGGGGAGGAGAGTTTGGAAGAAATGTAGTAAAAAAAAGTACGATTTTCCCCGGGTGCGAATATTGGAAATCTGGAGGGGGGAGGGGTCAGGTCAGGTTGGATTTGGGGGATGGGCTGATTTTCGCTGGGGCTTTCGAGGCTAGGTGGGGGGAGTGGCTGCCCCCTCTTTCTCCTATGTTGCCTGTTTTATTGCCTCTCCCGTTTTGAGTTGCCGTGCCCTCCCTTCCCTCCCCATAGGGGGCGTGCGGCCTGAGTGTATGCTTGTCTCACTAATAGACGGCTGAGCTGATTGAAATTGAAAAACTAAGATAAATTATTAATTTAATTTACCCGCGAAGGGAGGGTTTTTTGTTTTTTTTTTACTGTTAATATGCTTTTGGAACGCACGCATCTGGAAATTTTTTGAAATAATATTCACGTTCCTGTTTGGTCTCAGTACTAAAATCGCTAAGATTGGGTTATTTAGGGGGTTTATCTCAAAAATTTTTTGGGAACACCCCCATCCAAATGCTCCTCAAAGTTTTCGGGAGGCTGCCCAGCCCACCTATATTCCATCTACTAAATACGGTTTTTGTTGTTATTTTTTAAACATTTCTCTTAAATAATACACAATTAATTGTTTGGATCTTCGATGAAAAAAATCTTTTGACATTACAAGATTGCTTCTTTCGATGTAATAATTGTAGGATCATGATTCATACAGAATAGTTGTGGTATTTTGTTTGTATTTTGGGTTGTTCCAGTTTAATATTTTTTGCGCAAAGTAATAAAGCATTTTATATTTATTTAGAATGCAGCCTGTTGTAATGATATACGCATTTTTGTCTTATCAGCATTCCGTAATAGCATAGGTTATTGACAAGTATACGGAAAGTTTTTGTAAATATCTGCATTATTTTATTAAATCACAGGGATTTTCGAAAAAACCAAGCTGCGTATCAATCATACGAAATTTGTGGTACTCCATACCATTCGTACGTATGTACGATTAAGCACAATACTACTGTTGATTATAAACCTATAGTGAGGTACCTCCAGATTTTAGAGAGGTGTCGCCAGGGTTTTTCGGGATTTTTGGGAAGTATAATTAACCATAGGTGTGGGAAGTATAACCGTATATACAATACACATCCATGATATATACAGACCTGTGCACGGTCTGAAAATGCCCCCCCCCCCGTTTTATTAGAGGATTCTGCCCCCCCCCCGTTTTATTGCCCCCCCGCCAAAAAATGAAAAAGTACCCTAAACATATGACGCCATTTTTGACCTATGATGACGCCATCATCGCAAATTTTTTGCAGTTTTTAGCCTATTTCAATGTATTTTAAGCCATTTTAGACCTATTTTTACTTTATTTCCGCTTTTTTTGTCCCTTTTTTCCCCTTTCCCTTCTTTTTTTTTTCTCCTTTTTTTCTCTTTTTTTCTTTCCCCCCTGCTTGCCCCCCCCCCGTTTTATTGCCCCCCCCCGTTTCAAAAAAGTTGCCCCCCCGTGCCCCCCCGTTTTGGAATGCCCCCCCCCCCCCGTTTTAACCCGGGGGGGGGGGGGGGGAGTGCACATGTCTGTATATAGACAAGTTGGTCTGAAAAAGGAAAGGGTAAACCCGGAATTAGAGAGAGGGAGGTTAAATCCGAGAAGCATTTTACCCATATTATTTTCGATTTTAAATTTAAAAAAAAGTAAAAAAACGCTAATTTTAGTTTAAAAAGCCGTTTTTCTTGTAAGCGGGGGGGGGAGGGGTTAGGTCAACCCCCAGCATACCGTGCCCATGCCATTTAAAAAAAATTGTACGGAGTGTCCCATGTATGGAGTGCAGTACAACCCCCCTTTTCCGAAATCCTGGCTACGCCCGTGGTTCTAGGCTTTTTTGGTTTGGTTTGTGCGTTGTGGCCATAGATGAACAAGGGGGGGTTAGGGTGGGGTCCACCCCCCTAGCCTCGAAATTTTGGGGCCCCCCCTAGAAAAAAATCCAGGGGGGCCCTCCCCTCCCCCCAAATTTTCGAATTTTTTACCCCTGACCCCCCTCTAGATTTTGAAATCTGACCCCCCCCTCCCCTCTCGAGAAAATTTTAAGTACTTTTTTTATACTAAATTTTCTTCCAAAAACGTGAATTTTTTACACAAATTCATGTTTTTACACCCTTTTTATACCTGAATATCGCTTTTTATTCAATAAAAAGTAGTATTATCTTATAAAAAAACTATTATTAAACCTTTAATGGTTTAAAAGTATTTTGCTTCGGAAATTGGACCCCACCTGACCCCCCTCTAGGTTTCAAAATCTTCCACCCTGGGTCGACCCCCCCTAGAAAGCTAGGGGGGGTTCGACCCCCCCTAGGACCCCCCTCCTAGATTTTGAAATGTCATTTACCCGGGGTAAACACCCCCCCTCTGGCTTTTTGACCGTGTTCATCTATGGTTGTGGCCATTCCCCTCAGTAAGAATTAGCTAAGGTGACAACCACTTTGTACAGAGTAATGTTTGTGTGGATGCCGCAACCGCAAATAATATGTT
The DNA here is from genome assembly GCA_030248175.1 of Microlaimidae sp. YZB2_3. Taxonomy (NCBI): domain Eukaryota; kingdom Metazoa; phylum Nematoda; class Chromadorea; order Desmodorida; family Microlaimidae; species Microlaimidae sp. YZB2_3. The sequence goes on along the minus strand of JASAMX010007955.1, from coordinate 8,798 downwards.
TTTTTTTAATTTAAAAGATTTCCAAAAAAACGAAACTTTTAAGAAAAACTCCATTCCACCCCCTTCCCTCATCCCTTTGCTTTCCTTTGGCCGATACGAAATTTTATAAAATTATTTTAATATAAAAAATTTTTATTTGCAAATATGTGATTGAAGAAAAATTCCTCGCGCTTAGATTTAAAATTTTGTGTGGTTGCGAATAAGTATTATAATTTAGACTTGGCTAGAATAGCGGAATTTTGTGTGTTTTGTTGTGTGTTGGACAGATTCGTGGAATTTATAGATTTTTTGTCTTAGAAAGTACGATTTTGCGATTATTTTGACTTTCGACCCTATTACAATATTATTATCGGCAATTATTCCAACACTATTCTTGGTTTTTAAAACAATTTCGGCGCGAAAAAAGGGCCTGAAAAATGGTCCGACAGACAATTCACCGGTCCATCTTTACGGGCTGTTTTCCACCCGTATTGGGCGGGAGAGTGGGCCTCTCGTCGCTACTTTAAAATAATAAACAGGCGGTTCTTTTAATAGAGCGGCAGAATCGCGGTGGAAATCATGCAGTCAAGTCGTTTTTCTCTTCGCGTCACGCCAGCCGTTTATTTGACTATACCAAAATCAACTTACGGACCAGCCGGTATTGCCACAGATTTACTGTATTTATTTTTGTACGCGCAAAAGACACTCAAAAATACCCCTGTTTATTCACCTAATAAAGATGCGAAATGCGCATTTTAATATAATGCCTTTGTGCTCCCAAATTACACTAAAAACATTTTCCCAAATTCGAATTGCGAAGGGCGGAGTTTTCTGTTAGATCGCTCTCACTCTAAATAATGTATAATTGTATTTATTAACAATTATCCACTGGTTTGGCGCACACTTGTTTGATTTGGTATGATTGTGGTTGCGATAATAATATAGACAAATGACGAAGGAAATAAAAGTTTTTTAATTAAAGTTTTTGAAGATATATAGTTTCTTCTAACCAGGAATGTTCAAATACTTCACACGTATGTAAATTAAAAAATAATTAATACCTATCTTTATGAATATGTACAACCCACACAAAATCATTGAGATTTAACATTTTTTTTCCTAAGCAGCTTAAGCCAAACATAAAACTTAGTTAAAATTTATCTAAAACATTTTTTAATCGTGTGTCTTGAAAATGCTTCAAATTGTTCTTCATTATAAACGCGAACTTTTGAACTCGATGTATAGGTAACTAAAAATGCTAATGGTCTGTGGCTTTACACATTTTTTTTAAAATTACACTAACACTACAATCCATTCAAATTCAGTTAGTTAGTGTTTCAAAAATATTACTCTTCTTTCTTCCTTTTTGTTTGTCAATATTATGGTTTGTTTGAAACAAGACAATAATGGCCTATGTCCAAAGCCGATCTCAGCAGCAGAAACTGTTTCCGCAAAACGGAATCGCGGCTGATCGACTGGCGGCACCTTACTATCAACCACTCAGCACTCCGCGTCGAGAACCACCGCCAGTGGAACCGGAAATCCCCCCTAACAACAAAAGCTCCCGACGTTATGACGGACCACAGCCGCCTCCGCCACCTAAAAAGGGTCTGATGACCAGGGTTCCTTCCTGGCTGCAGCAGAAAACCGCTGGAAACCACTTTTATCCGGGGGCGGCCCTGTGGAAGCAAGAAAAGCCGGAGTCGAATGGGAAAAAGCTCCAGCGCCGCGCCTCGGATCTCCCGCGCCACTACGGCGGGCGCAAAGCGTCGCCACCGCACCCGGTGCCGAACACTTCGCAACTACAAGACCCGCCGCGCAAACAGCCGCAGAAGAGATCGGCCAGCAACGCGAATTTGCATACGACGAGCGAATACAAGAACTATAAGCACATGACGCGCTCAAATGGAGATAAGGCAGAAAAAAACAGACGGGAAAGAGACAGTCCACCTAAAGAACCGCCCATAGATTATACACTGCATAAATCGTCGGTTCCGCCTTCAGGTTATTTCCATGTCCACAGATAGATTTGGGATAATTGCGCAATATTAATTTTTGTAAAATGATGTTTATTAATTTAACTGTAAAATAGACAAATTCACCAGCCATCATTGTTGTATATACAGTTATAGGTTTTTATATTTAACTAACTTTTTTACGGTTTTTGATAGTTTAAAAACTCTTTTTTGATTGCTTTAAAAAAACCATATTTTTATTATATTGTTTTAAATTTAAAAAAAATTCATATTACCAAAACTGCTATATACTCCATAAAATGTAATATAAACTAACATATGCCGTTTTTTGGCCCCAAAACTTTTAAAAATATTCCACGAAGTCTTAAAAAATCTGTGGACATAAAAACTGTAGCAAATAATTTATTAGCTTATGGAAAACTGAATGAGCCTGTTAAAACCAGAAATAGTATTATTCATTCTTTTCGTGCAGAAACTAATTTAGAAAAGAAGAATATGTTTTCAGGAAATATAACTTCCACTCCGAGTATTCCACCTGCCCTTCCTGTTGTTCCGCCGGTAGGTAGGGTTTTTGATTATTTATGTACTCAAACTAATTATTTATCTTTGTTGTTTTTTTATTTTAAGCGCAAATAATGGTCAAAGTGAAAATTTATGTTTTCAATGAGAAATATAAACTAAATAGCAACATTAACAATTAAAAAAATTAGACTTCTTGATATTTTTAAATCTTCTTTCCACCGTCATAGAGTTTTGGTTGTTAATTAATGATTTTTTCTTAAAATCTATGTATATCAATAAAAATGTGGTCCCAGGGGCGTAGCCAGGATTTCGGAAAGGGGGTGGTTGTACTCCATACAAATTTTTCGAAAGGGGGGGGTTGTAGGGGGTTGTACTCCAAATTTTCAAAATACCGTAAAAAAGACATTAAAAAAGGGTAAATTTTTTTGCGCTTCGCGCTAGGTGATTTTTTTGTTGTTATTTGCATTGTTTTTTTAAGTTAAACTTGAAAAATTTCCAGTTTAAAAAGGTATAACTGTAAAAATCGTGCGATAGCACGAAAAAAATTTCTAAAATTGTCTTTGAAATTCATTAAAAACATCACTTAAATGTTGTAAAAAGGTATTTAAATGTCGAGCGCTGAGCGGAGCGAAGCGCGAGGAAATTTTTTTTAAAATTGTTTTCTTTGGACCCCCAAATTTTTACCTCCGCCAACCCAAAAGGGGGGGGGGGGTTGCCACCCCTACAACCCCCCTGGCTACGCCCTTGTGTGGTCCCCTTCTCTTTGTTAAAAATGTGATAATATGTGTTTACTGTCGTCAGGAAAAAATATTAGGTATAATTTTAGCATACTTTAAAACCCGACGAACCTACCCATATATTTTGCGCATATTAGTACATTTTTATAATGTTCGTGCGTAATACTTTTTTTTGTAAAAACCTGTTTACTTTTTACTGTTAAACTTCACGCCACACGTGAAGTTTTACAGTTATTATACAATTAATACATACTAATCCAAACAAAACAACCACGTTGCACCTTTTACACTTTTTCAACCTAATGTTTAATTCTACCAATCAATCACCTATTAATAAACCAAAATAATAGTAAATATTGACCATAATAATACATTTTTTGTTACATTTTCAGTTCTAGATTTAAAATAACGTTTGATGTGCTCTAAATTTAGTCATAGGTGAGAAAAGGGGGGGGGGACAGGGTGGGGTCCACCCCCCTTAGCCTCGAAATTTTGCCCACCCCCCTAGACGAAAATCTAGGGGCCCCCCCTCCCCCCAAATTTCCGAATTTTTTACCCCTGACCCCCCTCTAGATTTTGAAATCTGACCCCCACACCCCTCCCACCTCGGGAAAATTTTAGGTACCTTTTTTATACTAAATTTTCTTCCAAAAACGTGAATTTTCATCACATATTCATGCTTTTACACCCTTTTTATACATGAATATGGCTTTTTATTCAATAAAATGTAGTATTATCCTATAAAAAGAACAATTATTAAAGTTATTATAGTTTAAAACTGTTTTGCTTTGGACACCGGACCCCACCTGGCCCCCCTTTAGATTTCAAAATTTCGCACCCAGGGTCGACCCCCCCCCCTAAAAAGCTAAGGGGGTCCGGACCTCCCTGGCCCTGGGACCCCCCTCCTAGAATTCAAAATTCAATTTACCCCGGGTAACCAACCCCCTAGCTTCCCCGACCCTGCTCACCTATGAATTTAATCCAATCACTTCCCATTTAGATTAATAATCTGGCTTAAATAATAAACCCGTGCACGTTCTTGAAATGCTCCCCCCCCAGAATATTATTGACTGTGCCCCCCCCATAGATGAACACGGTCAAAAAGCTAGGGGGTGTTTACCCCGGGTAAATGACTTTTCAAAACCTAGGAGGGGGGTCCCAGGGGGGACCGGACCCCCCCCCAGCTTTTTAGGGGGGTCGACCCGGGGGGGGCCTAGATTTTCGTCTAGGGGGGGTCCCAAAATTTCGAGGCTGGGGGGGTGGACCCCACCCTGTTACCCCCCCGTTCCCACTTATGGGGGGGTACGATTTGAAAATCTAGAGGGGGGTCAATGGTGAAAAATTCGAAAATTTGGGGGGAGGGGGAGAGCTGGATTTTTTTCTTAGAGGGGGCCCTAAAATTTCTGAGGCTAAGGGCGGTGGACCATACATGGGCACGGGGGGGGGGGGGTTGGGGTGGCAGGGACGTAGCCAGAGTTTCATTTTGGGGGGGGCGGATTTTAGTACAAAAAAAAATTTTGGGGGGGCGGGGTCTCGCCCCCCCCCCCCCCCAACTTTCGGCGCGGGCGCGGAGCCCCCCCTTAATTTTTGAAAACGTTAAAAAAGCAGGGATAAACGTAGATAAAGCTGTATAATACACTGTTTTTGGCCTAATAACGTATTATCTAATGTTTTTAGCGGTAAAAACATGTTTTCTTAGTTAAAAATTACATAAGCACACATTGGCATAGCCTGGATTTCACAAAAAGGGATTTAGAGACGTTAGTTTCAGACCCCTTGGCTAAACCCACATTGTAAACCAAAGCACATGAGCAGCATCTCGGCTCCATGTTTTCTGGGGTACCTACCTATATGAAAAAATCCGAGCCAATGCTATAGGCGGCAGGAAAATTTAGGAGGGAGGAGGTACATAAATCAAACAATATGATTGTTTGTTTTCCTTTCTGTGTAGTACTTATTACTTATAAAAATTATTGTACTAACTTTGAAATAACATTAACATCAGGCAATAAAAATAAGAGATACCTGTGTACCTATAAATTTTCCCTGAGCAGGGAGGGAGACTGGTTGGGTCAGATTGGTCAAAATCTTTTAGAGTGGGGTCAGGATGAGGAGGCGCTAAAAAATTTTGGGTTTTTAGGGGGGGGCTCTGAGATATTTCGATTCTAGGGGGGCGGCCGCCCCCCCGCCCAAGACCATTTTTTTCTGTGAGGCCGTTTCGGGGGGTGGACGCCCCCCCCGCCCCCCCCCACGTCCCTTTGGGCCCACTTAGATGTGGGGGGTCAGATTCCCCATTTTATGTTTTATATTCTACTGCTCAAAATCTAGAGGGGTTTGGGTCAATGGTAGAATAAAAAAACTCAAAAATGAAAAAATTTGAGGGGAGGGGGGGGGGGGTACTGGATTTTTCTTCAAAATCAAAAAAGAATGGGGAAGCCCTAAAATTTCGAGGCTATGGGTTTCCCCCCGGGTTTTCTTTGCCCATGTATGGGGTGGACCTATAGGTGGGCAGCCTCTCAGATTTCAGGGGGGGGGGGGTAATAATAATTTCGTAATAATTGAGTAATAATAGAATATAGTAATATTATTGTTTTGATTATAAAATCAAGTATCACAAACTTTTTAATCCATAATCTTATATTTAATTAAAGATTATATACATACAGATACAGACCTGTGCACTGCCCCCTCCCCCCGGGGTTAAAACGGGGGGGGGCAATTCCAAAATGGGGTGGACGGGGGGCAAATTTTTGAAACAGGGGGGCAATAAAACTGCCGGGGGAAAGCAGGGGGGAAAGAAAAAAAGAGAGAAAAAAGAAGGAAAGGTGAAAAAGGAACAAAAAAAGCAAAAATAAGGTAAAAATAGGTCTAAAATGGCTTAAAATACATTAAAATAGGCTAAAAACTGCAAAAAAAAATTGTGATGATGGCGTCATCATAGGTCAAAAATGGCGTCATAATTTTAGGGTAATTTTCATTTTTTGGCGGGGGAGGAGGGCAATAAAACGGGGGAATCCTCCAATAAAACGGGGGGGAACATTTCCAGACCGTGCACAGGTTTGTACATAGGCGTAGCCAGGGGAAGGGTCTAGACCCCTTTTTTAGGTCGGGAAAGGGAAAAATTTGGGGTGAGACCCCCTTTTTGCAGTGACGTGCCCAGGATTTCATTTCGGGTGGGGGGCGGTCTGGGGGACACCACTAACCCTGAAGGTGGTCTGGGGGGCGGCAGCCCCCCAGATATGAGGGATCTGCGGGGCGAGAGCCCCCCCAGTGGGGTCAAGGGGCGGAGCCCCTTGGTCAGGGGTCCGGGTCCAGAGCCCCCTTTTTCGCTCCAGTGTTTATGAAATTTTAATTCCAAGATAATTATTACAAATTAAGTTTTCTTATACCCCATTAAAACATTACATGTGTTTAAAACGTTAATTAAAGGATAATACAGTGTTTATAAATTATAGTAGTTTTATTAAATTGTATACCATAACTACTAAACAGGATAATCGATTTGAAATCGAAAAACTAAGATAAATTGTCAATTAACAATTATTTTTTAGTCCTTTTATAACGCTCAAAAATTTTTCTTTGGGAGGCGAATTTGGGGGGTGTGTCCCCGGGTACCCTAAATTTAGGGGGTGGGGGTGTCAGCAAAATCCGAAATTTTGGGGGGTATAACGATAACCCCTTCAACCCCCCCTGCCCACCTATGGGTGGACACCACCCTACCCCCCCCCCCTTGTTCATCTATGGCCTCCCCCGTTTTATTCTCCTCTCCCGCCTGAAAATGAAAAAGTACCCAAATATTATGGCGTCATTTTTCTCTTTTTTCCCTTTTTTTCTTTTTCTCCTCTGCTTTCCCCTAGTTTTATTGCCCACCCCGTTTAAAAAAAATTGCTCCTCCCGTTTCAATTTTTTTAAACGGGGGGAGCAAAAAAAAGCGGTCCGGACATCGGACGGTCCGGCCTAACTCTTTCTTTTGCTTCCAAAGCTTAACCCATCCTCTCTGCAGTTAACAAGTATAATTTTTTAGTCTATATTTACTATGAAAAACACGTTTTTTTTAGTAAAAAAACTATAATTTCATACATATTAACCCATTTTAGTATATGCAAATGGGAAAATCAATCGTTGTTCTAAAATTAACAATTTTGCTCAAAAATTGGACCCCCTCTCCTCGATTTAAAATTTAGGAGGAGTCTCCTCTTAAATCGGCTTAGGCTCTAAAATCCTTTTAAATCGGTGATTCGGTTTGACCTACTAAAAAGCCAGAAGGGTCCTATGCTACTGGCATGGGCGTAGCTAGAGGGTCTAGGGGGTTTCTAGACCCCACTTTTGGGTCGGCAAAAGAAAAAAATTGGTGTTAGACGGTTAGACCCCTTTTTGAGTCGCCAAGGAAAAAAATTTGGGGGTCTAGAACGGCCCTTTTTTAAAAAATTTTCTCGCGCTTCGCTCCGCTCAGCGCTCCCTCCACTTCCAAGTTTGTGTTACTTTGTTTTGTAATCTTGGTATTATACATAGGCAAGTTGGTCCTCAGAGTGGGGGGGGGGGCTAAACCCCAAATTAGGGGGGGGGTTCAAATCCGAGAAACGCAAAATACCCATATTGTTTTTTTCTGGAAGTGCATTTTACCGATATCGTTTTTCTATTTAGAAGGAAAAATAGGTAAAAAAACGCTAATTTTAAGTCAAAAAGCCCTTTTTTATTGCATTTTTTGAGCTTTTTATTGCTTAAAACATTCACTTCTACCTCAAAAACTTAAGTTTTGAGGAGTTAGCAGTCATTTTTAACTACATTTTTCTTCATTTTTCCTAAATCGGGGGGTTAACCTTTTCTCTCTCTCCCCCACTTCTGAGCGGGGGGGAGCTAAACCCCCCTTCTCAGAATTTGGGGGGAGGGTTAACCCCCCCCCCCCAACCCCCCCCCCCGTGCCCATGTATGCTTTGTATGACAACGCTGGATCCACCCCATTCTTAATGTTTTAATTGGTCTCCACTTTAAATTTGTGTTACTTTGTTTTGTAATGTTGATACAAACGACTATGCTGGACCCCCCCTCCCCTTAGATTGTTATATAGTGGAAAAAAATTTAAAGGTTAGGAGAAGTAATTTTGAAAACATTTTTTTGAATTTTGTACTGCTAAGCTGTAATTCAATATACTTATTCTTCAGTTATTAATGTTTGGGAAATCGAAAATTATAAGGTATCAAATTCAGACCTGTGCACTGCCTCCCTGGGAGTTTTATTGGTGGGGCAATTCCAAAACGGGGGGGGCAACTTTTTTGAAGCGGGGCGCAATAAAACGGATGGAGGGCAAGCAGGGAGGAAGAAAAAAAAAAAGAAAAATGTATTGAAATAGGCTAAAAACTGCGAGAAATTCGCGATGATGGCGTCATTATAGGTGTAAAATGGCGCCATAAGTTTAGGGTACATTTTCATTTTTTGGCGAGGGGGCATTAAAACGGAGGGGGGTGGCAAATCCTCCAATAAAGCGGAGGGGGCATTTTCAGACCGTGCACAGGTCGGTACATTGTTTGTAAATAAAATTTTCTTCGTAGCAATATGTATGTAAATGAAGAAATAGAGCACATAC
>JASAMX010007954.1:0-11440 GCA_030248175.1 Microlaimidae sp. YZB2_3 | reverse complement strand
GGGAACGGGACACGAGGGTACTGGACACGAGGGTACTGGACACGAGGGTACTGGACACGAGGGTACTGGACACGAAGGTACTGGGCTTAAAAAAATTGCGTTCACCACAACCTCGCAGCAAAATCGATTCATTATGCAAGGGGGGACACGAGGGTACTGGACACGAGGGTACTGACAAGCAAAAAACGTAACCTTCCCGCATAAAGCGAAATAAACTTATTGCATAACAATAGTTTGTTTTACTTAAAAATCTTTTAGTTTGTTTGACTGACTTAAAAAAGATAGGATTATAAAAAATTTATTGAGAAGAAATAAAACAAAAATAATAATTTCATGTTTGACATTTTTGTGTTATTTGTCTACATTTTCGTGCATTTTTTAAAAAATAATTCTAAAATGCTGAGAAGCTATGAGACGACTTCAAAAATAATAAACATTAAGGTTGCTGTTATGCTTTGATTGTGCTGTCAAAACATTTTTGTGGTTATTTTTCGTGGTGTGTGGAAAAAATGAATTTTTAATAATGCCTTCGGAAAAAATAACTGCAAAAATAATTGCAAATAACTGCTATTAATAACCTTGCAAAAACATTTTAGTAAAATATTTTCTAAAAAACAATTGCTTGCCTTTTTTAAAGTAAATTATTCAGTATTTTTTAAAAGCACACTATTATTAAAATATTATGATAAAGTTTAGCTTATTTTTTGGGTTTTGCTTAGGCTTAGTAAAATCAAGTTTACTGTGCAATGGTGTTCCAAAGATCTGTTGTTGGATTTTAGTTACTCACGACTTTATACTTACATCTAAATGCAAAAATATCATACATGAAAAATCTAACAATTGTTTGTATGTTTTTGGGTTTTAAAAGCACATTTTGTTTCTTTTGCTTTAAATGATTAACTTGTGTTCAAGTGATTCCCTAAGCTAGAGTGAACTAAAAAAGACAAGAAGATATTTTTTTACATTTCTACTACTGAAATCTATTTTTGCAGAAGTTTTTTTTCCAAAGATTTTATCAAAAAACTAATTATTTTAATTAAGAGTCGACGAAAAGAGTCTAAATAAAAAAATTACAGCAAAAAAACTGCACAATACGCTTTGTATTTTCATACAAGTATCTGTTTTAGTGAAAAACAGTAATTTATAAATTTTTTAGCGTTCTCTTCGAAATTGTTTAATTCTTTAGTTTTTTGCAAAAGCAGGGTTTCGAAGCTTCAGAGCTTTAAAGTAAGCTTCAATAATATTATTATTGTTTTTATTAAAAAGCCATAGTATAAGTTGTGTGTAAAATGACCTTTAAAAATTTTGTTTAATTAGTACGATGTTTTTAAATAGTTTGCAATGTTTTTTGGTATTAAATTGCATTATATTTAAGCAAGCAAAAATGTTATTTATAATTAAAAACGAACCGACTTATGGGTGTCCGGAAAAAATACCTTCTGCAAAATATCTTCCGGAAAAAATATCTTCTTTCAGCAGTAAATTATTCAGTATTAATAAAAACTTTTAAAGGTTTTTTTAAACTTTTTTATGTCGTTTTAGCTTGATTTTAAGGTTTTGCTTAGGCTTAGGAAAAAAAGTTTTCTTTAGTTGAGAATTTAAGTCTTTCAGAAGATATTCTTTCCGAAGATATTTTGCAGAAGGTATTTTTTCCGGGCGCCGACTTCTGTAACGTTTAATTGTCTACGCATTCAAACAAAGATTAAAATTCAGTTCAGCTCATTCAGTTTTAAAAATTTACATATTTGTGGCAAACGTATTTTTTCTTAGCTCAGTACCCTCGTGTCCTAAATGTTTTTGTGCTAATTTTCCGAATAAGTGAGGAGTGACGATGTATTTTTTTCTTAACTTTCTATATAACCAAAATTTTGTTAAAACTTACTTCAGTCGCGGTCGCGTTGAGGGTCACTTTTAAACGCCCGTTATTCGGCCTGTTTTCAAAACTTTCCCGACGACTAGGCGAGTTGCAAAAGTTTCCTATGATTTTGGAAGGCCTTTGGGCTCTTATTATATCGCGACTGGCCAATAGAAAGATCGGAAAAGTGGGCAGGATTTAACACTTCTAAAGCCATAAACGCATTTCTGCCTCCATAGCCCAAAAGTAAATACACCTGGTGATTGCTACGGCAAAAAGGTTTGAGAACTGAATAGGCGCGGGCACAAACGCCTGTAAACAGGTTCACCAGGCGTATTTACTTTTGGACCATGGAGGCAAATACTGCGGACTTTTGGATCTCTCTTTGGAGAATCACGACAGTTAAATCAATGTACACAAAGGTCTTGAGAAGATTTAAAAATAATTTGTATACGACTTTGGTTTATGAAAAAAAAACAAAATCTAATACACGAAAGTAACGTTTAAACATAAAATGATTATTCTAAAAAAACAGCTGGTTGTAAATATTTTTTTCTTCCTTATTTTTTCGGTCTTATACATATTATTTTCAATTCTTCTCGAGAGCTTTGTGTACATTGAATTAACCGTAGTGATTCTCCATAGGCCAGTCGCGATATAATCAGAGCCAAAGACCTTCCAAATTCATAGAAAACTTTCGCAACGCGCCCAGTCGTCGCGAAAGTTTTGAAAACGGGCCGAGAAATGGGCGTTTAAAATTGACCCTCAACGCAACCGCCACTGAACATTAAAAAACTTCCAAAAACACAACTAAAATAAATTTTACGTTTGGACGCACTTTATATATTACTCATTTACAGAGGGAAGGGTTTGAGAATTTCCTCCGCTTCAAATTTCCGGAGCTTCGTCCGAAGCGGTAACACAATGTTTGCGAGTATTAGAACTAAATACGTCACTTAATTTCCACTGTTTGTATATTTTTAAATGTAAAGCACGATCAGGTTTGTTTCATTCTGAATTTTACTCAAATACATCGCAGCAAAACGGGGTAGCGTTGTTAAAAACGGCTTGTTCGACCTGCGATTGTTTTAAGTCAAATTGAAAACGTCAGTTTCCCCAAAAAGCACAACGGTCATTTCCTTCATGGTCTCGCAATGTTAATTGACACTAAATACGCGCATTTTATTCGACTATTTTAAGACCCGTTCACACTTATGCACAATGCACAATGCATTAAACTGCAGAAATAGAGGTTCACTCTTATGCACAATGAGCAATGAACAATGCACAATGCATTATCGGACTTGTTCCAAGTTCCAAGTTCCAAGTTTGGTGCAAGTAGCAGCGCGCTTTGAAAATTACTGTGTATTTTTCTTCAAAGTTGAGAACGTTGAGAATTGGATTATTTTATAAGTATTCTTGAACAAGTAACGCTACATTTTATTATATACATAAAATTTAAAACATATTTTTGTTTTAACCCGTTCCCGTAATTGCCTTTTCCTGTGAAACGTTCGTGTGACCTATGTCATACTTCCGTCATACCTAGTTTTTTGCGCCAGTATAGTGCCCAGTGAGCGAAGAAATTGAAATGATTAAACCGGTAGGGTGGAAATATGCAGATTTTTGTCACGGATAAAGTGTATTACGTAGGATACTTTATGTTGCAAAAATTTGCATATTGCTATCGTACAGCTTTAACCTTTTCAATTTGCTCGCTCACTGGGCACTATTCGCGCACAAAAAATTATGTATGACGGAAGTAAAACCTAGGTCATGGGAAGAGCTCATGGCGGTAAGGTTTACGTAGGACATTTGTCATACGAAAATACCACCACCGTGAGACAAAGGTGTTACCTTTGTCGTACAAATGTTTCACGGTTGTAGCGGGGAAAAAGGACTTCACGGGAACGGGTTAACAGAATAAAAAAACATAATTCCATACAAAATAAGTTAAAAAAGGGGTTTCAGCTTTATATTTTGGCTTGTTTTCAGATCCCTTGTCTAATATTTAGGATTGTTCATCTTAACATCGAGTAATTCCAGTTTTTTTTTGTCACCTTGGATGTGCAGCAACAATATTCTTGTTAGGTTTTGTTTTTTAATATGTGAAATAATCATTTTAAACCGTATTTAAGAATAGTTTTGGCTAAAAATTCGTTTTGATGCATTATGCATTGTGCGTAAGTGTGAACGGGCCTTTATTGCGCACCAACTTTAAAAGCACGATTTGTTTTACGATTCGCCAAGCGGTCGCTCACTATTTTTAACACTAAAGTGCATGCTTATGTTAAGAAATATGCTCACTTTTTTAACAACAAAGTGCATTGTTATACTAAGTGCATGGTTGTTTTTTGTTCGTTTGCCGTGATTTGGCGTCCATGAAAAACGGTCATTGTCCTGTGTGTTCTGGGAAACTACAAACAAAGAAATACTGATAGCAAATGTGCAGAACAGGACGTTTAGGATCGTTTATAACGTAAAACTTTTTTTTTTTAATCTAGCACACTGACACTCCCGTTACCACAAAAACACCCCCTGCTTACAACATATTTTTGCTTCTGAGTTTAACGGAACTTCGTTTGTAGTTTTATACCTTTCATTGTGTTAGTTTTATACGTTTTATTACCTATTCTTATTCCTTGTGTTACGTTTTTTTAGTTTTATACCTTTTTTGTGTTAAAAAGCCACAATATTTTAAACCGAGAAAGGAAATGATCAATGATCAAATATATACTATTTGTTTTAGAAATCACAAAGTTTGAATCAACTTATGATAATTTTAATAAAACCAACCTAAAGGTGACCTTTACATAACAAAAATAAAAGATATTGTTTTTTTGTTTGTTTATTGCACATTTAAGAAGTTTTTCCTGAATTAAACTGCGGGTATTATGATCAAAGTATAACTTTAACTGATTATTTTGAGGTTTTTTATTGTAAACAAGCCGTATGGTTGTTTAAAGATTACATTTTAGCCAACGGTTTAAATTTGTAAAAAACACGGTGAAAAAGCAAAATTTCGAGCAAATTTGACTTATTTACGCATGAAATTATGTTTGATAGCCGTGATTAGTGTGCAAATAATCTTTTTACTGTTTTTGATTGTATATTTCTACAATAAACGTTGATGATGATTAAAAAAGCAACAACCATATTTATTTGAAGAATATAATCAATTTTAACAATTTTTTTGTCTATTTTTATAATAAAATCACCGAAAAAAAAGTGAATAAATATTATGTTTGTAGGTGCTGTAACTCGGGAATTTAGTAATCGACGAAGATTTTTACTCACAATCAGTTGGTTATTTTGAACAATTCACCAAAACCGATCTCCTAGTGACTTTTAGATCTGGCTGCGCCAAGCAATTTATAGTTGGGACGAAAATTTATACTTGTTTGTTTTTTTAATATTTATTTGGGTTGAAATGGCAGGAAATCAAAAATATATAAACACTAAAGATTTGGAGGTTACACTAAGTATTTGCCTAAATTATTTTGTCAATAAATCGTTAAATTTGCAAGTGTATTATAACAGACATAACACAAACAAGATTCGTGGTTATGGCTCTGTTTGTTCCTTATGTAAATCGTGCTTTTACTAGTAATATTTTAACATTTGGTTCACTTAAACAATTTTTACTTATTTGGAGGTTTTCTCTGCGAAATAATGCCCTAACTATCGTTTCATGTCCAGTTGTTTTTAATTTTTGACAAGGTTGCGCATTTATTCGTATTTGTAACATTTTAAAAGTTTATTTAATATATTTTCAGTTTTTTTACGTTTTTTTTTGAGAAATTACGTCTCAACTAAACTGGTTTTATGTTCAAATGTTTTTTGTTAAGTTTAATTCACTTGTTTTTGCTTTTTATCTAAACCACCAACTTAAAGCCTTTAGTATAGTGTAGTATCTACGTACTGGCTTAAGAAATTAGAACGTGACGGCGGCTATCCACTGTAAACTAGTAATGTTCCCTGCGGCGAAGCTCTGGGGCACCAACGTCCCGGATTTGATTGGTATTTTCCATTTTCCAATTTTAGGAGGGGTACACCAAATAAATCTGCAAAACGTAACCCCTATAAATACCCCATTTTTAATGTATTTAGCAGTGGGACTCAACAAATGTTATGGGGGGAATATTCCACATTTTTACGGAAGTGGGGTGCCCTAACCCTTTTGCCTAATTATGCTCCGGTTTGTTCTCGTATCGCCGTTCTTGTTTTGTGCTTTTTTTCTTAAATAATTAAGCTGTGATGCCCCAAAAAATTTTGTAAACTAAATTTTTTTTTCAAACCGAGTTAAAAATAATCAGCTAAATAACGTATCACATATTTTAAGCTTAAATTAGCTCCTAATACTTCGTTAAGAGGCGGACCGTCCTCACCCGCACTTTTGCGTTGGCGGTTATATTTTGAATAGGCGGCGCAACTCCCTGTAAAATTAAAAATACGTCATTTTTAAAAGCTTCTTGTCACCTTAATTATTTACACAAAAATATTACAAAAATACTTCGCATTTAATCAAGTTTATATTTTCAGTGAGGTAGTAAAATAATATCCGAACTGTGAAACAATTGGTCCGTAAATCGTCCGGTCTTGGTTCCCAAAACCACAAAAAGACCCTAAACTCTTTTTACTCCAGCCCAACAAAAGAGGACCGTTATATCACCCGCACTTTATGACCGGATATCGCGTCCAAAAGACGGGCGCGCAATTTGCTCATGGAAATCCGATGAATGGACGGGCGGGCGTTGTCTATATATAGCGGATTCCTCCCGCTGCGCCCCGAAAAGGGAAAAGAATGAAAAGATTCTCATAAATCAGTCAAGGAGGTCAGCAGGAACAATGGTTAAGAACGCCTTCGGCAGAACTTCCCCGCGCGTTTATGTATATTATTTTTCAACTTTATAAGGGAAGAAATACGAAAAAACTGGATTTCAAACATATCGGGGTAGCAACATATACATATAGATATATACATAATTCACCCCCTAAATTATTTGCATTAGTGATGTTCCGAGCTTCGAAGCACCTAGCTCCGGAGCACAGTTCCGCCCTAGGTTAGTACTAATTTCATGAATAATAAAAGAGTGATGCCACAAATTATTTTATCAAAATTTTCCTGTAAACTAAATTTTTGCAAAACTATTTAAGTCCTAAATATCCAAATAAAATAAATTATAATATATTTCAAGATTAAATGCGCATGAAATCGCTTATTTAAGGGGCGGTGGTCCGGTGCTCCCTCTGCTTTAAATTTGCAGAACTATTTAGAAAGTCCTAAATATCCAAATACAATATATTATAGTATATTACAAGATTAAATGGGAGTGAAATCGCTTATTTAATATGCAAAATTCCGGAGCTCCCTTCACTTTATATAGCCGAAGCTCCGGATCATGATATTAAAGGGTATGAACGTCACTAATTTGCATATTTATGCTACATAATCAATTTGAAAATTTTGCAGAATGGAAATTTAAAATTTAAACCCGACACCTTGCTTTAAGCCCTAGAGCAGAAAATTATAAGATCACCCCTGTATCACTCATTAAAATACTATCACTTATTAAAAGGCTAGCTCGGTGTAAGTTTATCCGGGGCTAGCCCCCGGATAAACTACGGTATTATCCAGGGCTAACTTGCAGTAAGTAAGTTAGCCCTGGATAATACCGCAGTTTATCGGGGGGCTAGTCCCGGATAAACTTACACCGAGCTAGAACCTGGATTATCCCGCTTCGTGATTTCTGATCCTTCGGCGTTAAAAATACCCAAAAATTATGTACACGCGTTATAACTCCTTTCGATGGCCAAAGACTAATCGCAAAGTGTTTTTGCATTAATTTGTTAATTATAAACTGAGTAAAATTTTGCACTTACGTTAAAATTTCCTGACAAGGGCCTGTGTTTTATCAGGTTGAAACGTGGAATAAATATTTTCAAATCTTTTCGGTCTTTAATAATCGCCATGCAACAATACAGCAATTTTAATAATTTAGTTTTCAGTTACGCGTTTCAAAAACGTGTACCTAACTTGTAAATTTTGCTTTTCGCGACTCACATATAAGATTAACATACAAATTTACTAAATTTTCAATTTTTGGGGACAAAATTTTGTAAAGGGGGACTGGTCTATAGGTAATTTCTGCTATTTTTTGATTCAGTAATACAGAGAGTTAACAGTTTTTTCTTATTTAGGGAGAAATTTTGCCAATATGGGAACAAACGGAGTCGCAGACTTGGACCCAAAAAAATTTCACTTAAGCGTTAAGCTTTAATCTTTAACAAATTTAAACACACGGACCAAGTAGCCAATGCGTTCACGGCTCCAGTTTTCTAGAGCCCTAATCTCTAAATTTTTATTTTGTAGTTATTGCTGCGGACCAATTATCCAATAACGCTTATAGACGTCAGTGTTGACAATATTTGATCGCCGAAGTTGTTATTCGCTAAGTTTCTTTATTTAATTTTAGAAAAAATGCTTAAATTAAAAAATAAACCTAAATTTAATAGCCATATTTTACTAATTACAAATTCTGGCGATCACAAACAATTAATGTAGAAAAAATCAATACAAACAACAAAGTACAACTCAGGGTTAATAGGCTACAACAATAAAAATAGCAGGGGCCTTATTCATAAAAATTGCATGTAATTAATTTACCGCTGTAAATTAATGAACGCATATTTTTCTTTTGTATTTTCAATTAAAAAGTATATTAATAAAATTGCGTTTAGAATTTAAGAAATTACATGTCTTTAAATTCTGTAAATTCCACAGTTACGTACGTATTGTTTAATTAATAAAATAAGAAGAAATTAAATACGTTTATTAATTTACAATTACAGAAACCTTTATGAAATAGGCCCCAGGTGTTATTGACAAGCCCAGACTATCTGCTTCGTTGGGAATTAAAGGATGCATCTAAGATCAGGGGCGAAATGCATTTTTTAATTGGTCTTTTAAAAAATTTTTTTAAAAACATTTTTTTAGCTCTAAACTATAAGTACACCATCTAATTATTTAATTAAATAAAATATAACAGACAAAAGTAAATATAAAAAGTTAATTTAAATATGAGCGCTATTTTAAACAATTTTAATTATTATAAAGAAAATAAAATAAAATGTTTTCAGTTTTAAAAACTTCCATTCTTTTTATTACACTGTACGTTAAAAGTTTGAAAAAACCCATGCTAAAAAACTTATAGTGCTAGTTTTTTGATCACAGATTCGGAAAATATCGGTCAAAAATTTAAGCCTGAAGTGTCCAAAACAAAATACAAAAGTTCGATATGGATGTTTTTTTTTATTTTAAGAAGTGTTTATACTTCGTCAGTTTGTCAAAAGGACGAAATTACAAAAAAAAAATTTAAAAAAACTTCTAGAAGATCACATAAAATCAAGTTTTTGCTACTTTTGCACAAAATATGTGCCGAGGTTTAGTTCACAACTGGGCATTATTATTAGCTCTAATATATTCCAAATACATACAAAGTGATAATCATTCAAATATACAACATTATAGAAGCAGGAACGAATATTTTAGTTTTTAGGTAACACAATATCATCTGGCAAATCAGATAGAACCAAATCACACAGCATTTGAGCGTAACCTTTTCCCTAAATAAAAACTAAAATTAATAAATTGACGGAGGAATCCTTAACAAACTAAATTTTTTTTAATGTGGCTAACAATCTTAAACAAGAGTGGAAAGGTAAATTTTGTCTGTCATGTACCACAGGTTCTACAAAAATTGAGAACTGGCAGCAGAAATTTTGAACCCAGCATAACCTACTATATGTAGGCCTCAACATATGAAAGTCCAAACTATTTTTCTTTTTTTCAATTTTGACCTCAAATCCCCACTTTTACTAATCAGAATTCTTATAATTGCCAAAACCTCCAATAAGTTTTCTATTTGCAGCTCAAAAGACCCCGTACCTTCACAATAATATACAACCGAATAACTTAAAGCCAAAATTAGCGAACTTCAGAATAAAAATTATATCTGTTTGAATTTAATGAAACGATTAAGAGATTTACCAATTTAGCTTAACTCTTCTGTATATGCAATTATTTTCAGTTTTTAAGTGTCTTGAAAAGTGTTTATTGGTAATTAATAGTTGGCTTTTATTGATTATTGCATGAAAACTTAATGACATAAACGTTTGCATAATTTAGAGACTAACTTGACTTATATAATTTAGAGACTAACTTGACTTATATGATTAATAATATATACATATGCAATTATTTTTAGTTTTTTTAAGTCTTTAAAATTGTTTACTGGTAATTCATGTTTATAATATTGATAATTGTAAGAAAACTTGATGACATAAACGTTTGCATATTGTCGATTACAATTTAGTGTTAATTGTGTTAACTTGTAGAATTGACTAATTTTGTTACTTTATTATATTCTATTTAAGTTTTTTCTGTTTATTTTCTATCTATATTTAGCAGTTTTAAAACTAAAAAAATAATTGCTACACTAGCAAAAACTTCTATGGTTGGATTATTCTCGTTGATTTTGTAAGTTTGTATAAGCATAAGGAAGGACATTTAGCCGACCAATTAAAATTTTACGGGTATAAAGTTTACAAAAAAATGATTTTTTTTATTCTCGCCTTTTTACAAAGCATGCAAAAATTAGCCACTTGTAGTTCTTAAAAAATTGCACTCTTACTTTAAATTAAACAATTTGCTAAAATTTATTAAAATAGGATATATATAATCTTTAATATTAGACTTTTTATTGACAATTTTAAATTGTTTTATTGTGAACCATTCTGCAAATTATTGAAATCAGCAAGGTTTATATAAACAAATTATTATAAAAACAAAACAAGTGAAAATTTGATTTGCTTTTGTGGAATATAGTAAAGACAAATGAAAAAACAAACTTGATTCTAAACATTAACAATTTAACTGAAATAAAAAAAGTTAAAATATTTAAATTATACCTGAGGATCGCATCGCAACGAAGCAACACCACCTCCTCCAAGACTGTTGGGCAAGACAAAATTGAAACCTCCTATTCCAGGCAATTCATATCTATAATTATGCACATTACATTCCATAAGCTTAAAAATGAAAATATTAAAAAATTTAAAAGGGTCAAAAGCATTGTAACAATAGTGGACTATTTGTAAACTGTTGAAACATATAGTAGGGTAATTGACTTAAATTCGGCGAGCCTTGATTTCGGCCAAGGGCTCCTATTTTTACCATAGGAAAGTTATTAAATGAACTGAATGTGGCTAAATAGATCGTCATGTCATCTTATCTAGCCATACAAAGTTTATTTCATAACTATGGAAATCGAAAAAACAACAGCTGGCGGCCGAAATTAAGGCTGTCCGAATTTATAATAATAATAATAAATTTAATTTAATTTTTTCGTTAGAAATACAGTACAATAATGTTACAAATAAATGGAAATGCTTAAGAAAACCTATCTAACGAAGGGCAGGTAAAGGTATCCTACGCCTTATGTACTTACCTACCTACCTATTTTTGCTATTGAATTCTAACATAAAAAATAAATGTAATAGATAAAGACCAAAAATAGATAATAG
>JASAMX010007953.1:0-10745 GCA_030248175.1 Microlaimidae sp. YZB2_3 | reverse complement strand
AATCGCCCCTTTTCCTTGTTTTAATTCATCAAAATATAATATTCAGTATTGGTATACTTTACATCATCAATGAAATAGCATTTTTAACATTGCTGACATCTTTTTGAAGTGTTTCCACGGTCGCCAAGAGGTCCATGGGCTTGTGGATTTTGTGGGCGGTCCTGGTGTACGGATCGTATGAGATAGAATACGGTCGCCTAATGCTTTTCAGCCATCTTCTAAAATATAAAAAAAATCTTGAAATTTCATTAGTAAAACCGGTAATTAAGCATAATATATAACAACCATCAATTTATATAAACTAAAACGTTAAAAAAACACACATCACAAACAAGCTTTAAGAAACAGTGAAAATTTTTTGACAGTAACGAAAACGGAAACATGAAGCATTGAATAATAAAATTTGGTTTTGGTATTGGTTTGTAGGCATAGACATTGTTTTTAACCACTTTAAACTCTCTGTTCCAAGTTGTTTTTTTTTTCCAAGTTTAGCTCCATGGTGTTTTTCACAAATGTTTCTTAACAACAGAAAATTTAAAGTTTATACGAAAGTTATATAAAAAGAAGCTAAATGTTTTTATACGTGTATACGTATTAAGTTTCCTAAATAAAAAATATATTAAATTGATAAAAAAAACAATCACCTTAATTTTGCCATGGAGTCTTCCATAGATTCGGACACGAAGTAAATTGGTTGGTAATTTTCATCCTGGTATGGCTGAATACAGGTGGAGGGTGGGTCAAAAATTTTGTGCTCAGGAACATCGGATAGGGCGTGCTAAATTAAATACTAACGACACTTTTCCTAATAAATTAGTATTGCTCTCATTCTAAAGGCATAATAAGCTGTTTTTGCGTCCTATTTTGGGGTACTCTTAGCAAGATTTGTCACCGTACTTATGGAAAGATACAGATTTAATTGAAAACGTACAGCGAAGTTTTGCACGACGAATTTTTGCACGTTGCAATTGAGCGCGAGCTCGTGCGAGTTATAAAATTTATGCGAGTGATAAAATTATTTCAATACTGAAAAAATGTAAACGCGTTCCGGATTTTTTCGCCGTAGAAAACTTGACTAGTTGTTTGAAATTCATTATTCGTTTGAAATATAAACATAAACCATAAAAAAGCATTGTTTCTATAGGAAAACCCTAATGTAATCAAAAATATATAATAAAAGAAAAATGAGACACTTAGAAAAAACAAAATGCTTGAAAACAAAGGTCTATTTAAATGGGATCCTATTTAAATAAGTTCCATTGAAATGGGATCCTATATATATGGAACCTGGTCCCATTTAAATGGGACTTATGGTTCTCATTTAAATAGGATCCCATTTAAAAAAGTCCCATTTAAATGGGAACAGGTCCCATTTAACTGGAATCCTGTTTAAATGGGATGCCATTTAAATGGGACCTATTTAAATTGGACTTATTTATATGGGATCTCATTTAAATGTGAACAAAAGTTGAAAGGTACTATTTAAATGGAACCAGGTCCTATTTAAATGGAACTTATTTTTTCAAGCAGTGTGTTCTAGATGTCTGATTTATCTTTTATTATACATTTTTGATGTTTTCAAAGGTTTTAAAAATTGATACTATAGTATCAATAGTATAGTACTATGGTACTATAGTACTACAGTATGTGTTGTGTATATTTGTTTCAAGGAGTTTGTTTTAAGTGTCTCATTTTCTTTTTATTATAGATTTTTGATGTAAAAAAAGAAAATAGATGTTATGTGTTGTGTATATTTGTTTAGATACATAAAAACTAATTTTTGTGTTTTTTGCACTTTCTATGATTTTCTTTAAGTTTATTTGATCTATATTAATGTTTTTGTGTAAATTTTATGTTTTTTAGTTAGTAAAAAAACATTTGTAGTTTCTTCTAACTTTTACCCTACCGTTGTTACTTTGTTTTGTTTACCGGCGCTGTTTAATTTTCCAGTTAATGATAGTATGTAAAAAATTAAACGCGCTTAAAAAAAGTATTAAGTATACATATCTCGAAAGCACAAAAATAAAAATGTATAAAATCTACACTCAATGTATATAATGATATTAGTAATTATTAGATAAACACCTTTTTACTTATGACAAATACTTATTTAAAAAACCTCTGTCGTTGCGCAAAATTTTTCTACCAGCCAAGCCATATAGTTAATTTCAACTATGTATTTAGTTAACTATAATATAGTATAATTATAACTTAAGGCTTGTTAATTATTATGACAAAACGTCCTTTGGACAAAGTCAAAAGACAAAAGTCCTTTGGACTTTGTCTAAAGGACAAATACAGCGTAAAAACGTCGTTTGGACAAAGTCCAAAGGACAAAATCCAAAGGACAACGTGTTCATACTTTTTGTCCTTTGGACTTTGTCCAAAAGACAAATTCTAAGTAGCAGTCATACTTCGTCCAAAAAAACGTCCAAAGGAAGTTTTAGCTTGTCCAAAGGACGTTTTGTCATAAGTATGAGCCAGCCTTTACCTGCATTTCTCCGAATGCCGAAAGCAGACCAGCCCCGCAAGCTCTCAAAGTTCCGTTCTGTTTGCAAAGTCCGAATTCAACGAAAAACCAATAAACCTAAAAGATTCGGTTCACAAGCAAAATATTTTTGTTTTTTTTTTAAATTTTAAAATCCAAAATTTTTACGGTGGCTCAACCTTTTTTGACTGTTTTCGCGTCTTAGAAGTGGAATGCTAAAAAAATTTTTCGTCTTGGTGTATAAACGACGACAAAGTCGGTGGGAAAGCGGCAACATAAGCGAAGTTTAATTCTAAACTGTACCGCGCCTTCGCATTCCGCGTTTTAGACGAGCTTTTTCGCTTAAATAATCAGAAAGGGTTAATTTAAAAGCAGTTTTGTCTAATTACCTTTGGGAAACCACCCCCCCCCCGCTTCCGACTAAATAGCAAAATAACTAGTTTCAGCAAGGACCAACAGTGTATTTAAACTAAAATTCGCACACTATTATTCTAAACAGCACAATAAAAAATAAACGACCAACAGAAAAACGAATTCAGAAAATATAAAATTGCGTTTCCGGTTTTTCACCTGTGAAGGCACTTTACAAAAATTACACATGAACTCAGCTTTTTTAAATTTTACTGATACGTTCAAAAAATCACTTAAAACCCAAATTTTTGCAATAAATTTGCGTAACATAATTTGTATGAACAAAAATTAGACTATTGAAGACTTTTATATCATAAAAAACAAAAAAAATCACAATGAAAAATAGGAAAATGTTTACAGTACATTTTTGCGCAAAAATAAAACGCCGTATAGGTTTACTCCAATTAATTTAGATTAAAAATAAAGCAAAAAAAAACAATTTTATTAAAAAAAATATTTTAATTTCATAAAAAATGTACAGGATACACTCAAATTTTTAGTATATTTCGTGCTTATTTACCCGTTGAATACAAAAAATAGTGTTTTTTTTAGATTTTAAGAGTAAAAATCAAAGATTGAAGCATCTTATTGTCTTTTGTTTTGTTAGACGACCAACACGTTTTCAAAAACTTAATGTTTTAATTTTGGAATGATAAAAAAAACCACAGACAACTTTTTTTAATGAGATTTTTTAAATTTTGTTAAGCTGATATTTAGTCTTGGGATATAACGTAAAATAATATTTTTGTTTTTTTTATTTTCTTAGACATCTTTTTTTAAAATAATTAGAAAATGAACTTAGAATATAATGCAAAAAAATCTTATTTTTAAACAATTTTCCCCCATTTTAAGTGCATTACCTGTGCATTGTGCATCTTAAATTAATTATTAGACATACAAACCTACAAATTATGCAATGAAACAATCTGGAGTGAGGTTAAACTGCTCTGGGGGTATTTTTTTAAATTTCTTTGTAACTGTAAACTATAAAAGGTTTTGAAAATAGTTAAAAATATTATATGTTGTATAAAACGTGCGTTAGTAAACAAATTGCGAAGTTTAGAAATCAATAAACTCGTTAATTCCGAATGTAATTGGAAGATATTTTTAGATATTAATACACCTACTTAAAGTTTATGAATTTAAAATTATTGAAGAAGTTTGCAAAATATGAATCCCCTGGATAGTTATAGTGGAAAGGAATTTTGAAAATCTTAATTTTTAAATAGTTCATTTGGAAATTTTAAATTTTGTTTTGGAAGAGGTCGGTGATTTTGGATTAAAAATTTTCACGTAACCTTGGTGGTTTAGTTTTTTTTATTTTTCAAACTCTTGAACTTCGAAATTCATTTATCTGTGGCATACGGATACAAAAGTTAAATTTAAGTGGCAACGATTCTTAAAATCCAGTTCTATATTTTTATTCGCACATTTAATTCATTCAACGAACTTGTTTTACTCAAATTAGTTACGTTTGAAGCAATAGAAAAATTAAATGATTTCTAAAAAACTTTTTTTTTCAACTTTTCTTAGTTTTTTTTGTCTTTAAGTCAGTGTATTGTGGCCTAAATTTTTTTTATTCCGAAACATTATGGTTTCATTCCAAGAATACATTAAAAAAAGAGCATTAAACTTAGACGTAAAATTTTATTATTTTGTTAGATTTATACATAGTTTAAAACGGAACTTTCTACTTTTAGTTCATTCATCCGATAGATGTGGTTATTGTAACTTTTTTTGTATTTTTACATAACTGCATTCAGTTTTATTCTTACTAGTGATGTTCCTATCTTCCTATATCATGCTCCGGAGCTCCGGCCATTTAAAGCAAAGGGAGCTTCGGAGCTCCGCCTCTTTAATGAGCGATTTTGAGCATATTTAAGTTTGAAACGCATTTTAAGTTATTTTATCTGCATTTTTAATACTATTTCTAACGTTTTAAATCAGTTTTGAAAAAAATTAATTTACGAAAAATTTTTGACAAAATAATCTATAACATCACTCTTTAATTATTTATAAAATTAGTATAAAAATAGGGCGGTGCTCCTAAAAGCAGAGCTCCGCTCCGAAGCTCCGGAGCTCGAAACTTCGAGGAACATCACTAATTCCTACTGCTTTCGGTTTCGAGGTAGGTTTTGCTACTTGTTATTTGCTTCTTTTTGAAAGGTTCGGGGTCTTTTTGTCGAAAGCCGTCAAAAAAAATTAAAATTTTAAAACCGCCAAAATGGGATCTCGGAGCTCAAAATAAAGAAAAAAGGTATACGTTTCGGTTTAGGATTAGGCTGAGGGATTTAATGATTTCAAATATTTGGTTCAAGTCTCTTCCGGCAGCAAGTTTACAATTTTAGGTTTTAAGTTCTTCTAGTCAGCTGAAACCCGAACGATTTAGGGTCGATGGAGCCGACGAAACTTGAAGCTCAAAATGGGAAACTTGGAACCGAAAATGAGAAGCTTGGAGCCGAAAGTAACAGTCGTTAAAACCTTTACCTAAACTTAAGCGAGGCTTAAATCCAATCCCAAGCCACTTTTTTCTTACGTGCTCCAAGTTACCAGGTTGTTCGGCAAACTGTAAATTCCACCGACACCGACACCGACACCGACTAAAATCTACCGTAATCTACCGTAATTTTTAATATTATGCAAATTTTGACCTAAGCCTAAGCCTAAGCTTAGTCTGCACATCAATATATAATTTGCGTAAATTTGAGGCGGTGTCGGTGGAATTTACAGTTTGCCAAGTTACAAGGTTGTTCGCGGCTCCTATTTCCCAAGAATTTTTGATGGCTCCAAGTTACCTAATTGGGACTCTAAAAACCCCGTTCCAACCGAACACCGCTCTAAACCGGGTTTTTTTTTCAAAACATATTTTATTTTCAAACATTTGTTGATTAACTTAACTTTTAATTTATAGCCTAACTGTACTTGTAGGTTTTTAGAAAAAACAACAAAACACTTAAAACTTAGAACACTTAAAACAAAATATTAAAACACTTAAAACAAAATACCTTAAAACACTTACACTTAACCCGTACTCAACCGGTCCAGTTCTAGAACTGTTCGGAACAGGTTCTAGAACTGTTCCGAACAGTTTTAGAACTGTTCGGAACAGTTCTGTTCGAAGTGTGAACTGTTCAGAAAGTGTTGAACTGTTCTAAACTGTTCAGAACAGTGTCGAACTGTTCAGAACTGTTCAGAACAGTGTCGGTGTACTTTCCAGTTTGCCCAAATTTGTGAGAAATTCGGCATTTGAAAATGCCGAAGTTGTATTTTGGTGCATTATAAAAGTCACCGAAACATTTTCCAACACTTATCACGTGATTTTATTGTGTATTTCCGTTGTTTTATGTGTTTAAATATCATTTGCGGAGTTTTATTTATTTTTTGATTTTGAGAACTGCAAATCAGTCCTAGAACTGTTCTAAAACTGTTCGGAACAGGTTCTAGAACTGTTCCGAACAGTTCTAGAACGCATAGCACAGGGGCATGTAGAGTACCGGTTAAAAGGTTTACACTTAAAACAAAATATCTCAGAAATTAGCAAAACGATGTTTTTGAGGCAAATTATTTCTATAATATAGATTCTATTTTATGTGTATATTGTGTTTTTACTGTAAAAATTGTTTTAAACTTCCTACGCATGAAATGATAAATGCATTGGGAGTTTATTAATTGGAAAACTAGTTTTTATAAAATATTAAACCATTTTTTACCGTTGCATAAAATTGCTGTATAAAATTAATGTCTATTGACAAGATTAAGGAACTAAATTTTTCTATAATTTTTGTAATACTTCATTGTTGTTGTTGTAACTTGTAAACTTTACTATAATTGTGTTTTTTAAAATAGATACTACTCTATAAAGAAAAAAAAATAATTTGTTAAAGCTTATGGAGTCCAATATCCTACCCAGCGCTGTGTTTATTATATTTTTAGCAACTAAACTTTTCGGTTTTATAGAAAGTTAAATATTCATTTTTTAAATACAATTAAATCAAAACACGTTAATATTTAACGGCATTTTTTTAAGTTTAGTATAAACGTAACCAATTATTCAAGTGTACAGTGCTTTTGGAGCCAAAAAATGTTAAAAATTTTGAGCCACGAAAATGAGAATAAACCCAAAAATTTTGGTCTTAATTTTTGGTCTCAAAAAAATTTTGGTTTTAGGTTTTATTGTATATTAGCCATTGCAAATTTTTTTGCTTTAACTTCTCCACTTCTGGCTTTAAGTTCCCCATTCTGGTTCCTAAATTTCTCAAATTATTTTCCGTTGCTTTAGAGGTCAAATTCTTTAAAATACTTGATTGTTGAGTTACTTATGTAACCCGGTAAGAACGGCTCTTGAGCCTGCATCCGTAAGACTGGAAGCAAGTAAGAGACAGGTAAAACTGCGTTGGAGGCAGGGTGGAGGCAGGGTAGAGGCAAGTAGGAGGCAGGGTGGAGGCAGGTAAAACTGCCTCGGAGGCAGGTAGGAGGCAGGTGGCCCTGCCTCCTATGTTGAAGCATATACAGGTTAGGAGGCAGGTAGGAGGCAGCTAAAACTGTCTCGGAGGTGGGAGGCAGGGTTGAGGCAAATAGGAGGCAGCACGATTTCCGATGGAAGCAGGTAGGAGGCAGCTAAAAACCGTCTCGGAGGCAGGTGGGAGGCAGGGTTGAAGCAAATGGGAGGCAGCACGATTTCCGATGGAAGCAGGTAGGAGGCAGGTAAAAACCGTTTTTCCCAATTCATGCATTCCATCCTTACCAGGTTAAGATGCGATGGAATCTAAAATCAGCATAGCCTTTTATAATTACAATAACTACTGTCAATTATCTATTCAAAATATTGTTTATATATTATAAGTTTTTTGTGTTGTTTTTTTTTCGTTTTAGCACTAAATGTGTTCAAAATTTGTATTTGATATTTTCATTCTTATAGCTCGAATATGGCTTGCTGCAAACATGAAAACACAGTTTTACAGAATTTCTTTTGGAACTACGGTTTATTTGTGGCTTCTTATCCGCTAGTTTTCGTGATATTACCGTTTGTAGTGTTTTTGATTTGTAGCAGTGGAATTCTTTATTTCCAGCTAAACTTAGGTAAGTCAAGCTTTTTGCGTTATTCCGTAAAAATAATTTAGAATAATAATTTTTTTTATTTTGTATAAAGCATACAATTAAAACACGAAAGCACACAGAGACACAAACATGCATACATAGGAATCGACCGGGGAAATCAAGATTTTTGCTGATGCCGGGGCCGGGGCTGGGCAAAAACTTCTCATTTTACTGCAAATTATTTGTTTCAGGCATTTAATAGTTACATTTTAGAATCTAAGTACTCGTGTAAGTTGAAAAACTTATTTTTTAATAAACAATTTATTTTAATATTTCGATTTTGTTTACATGGTATACAATTTTACATAAGTTTTAGCAATATATTCAAGTTTAAAGCAATGTTATATTTAATCCCACTACCCATTCTCATTATTTTTAGAGATCGCTTTACAAATAGAGCAAGAGTCAAAGCACTTTTATACGTGGAGTATGTTTTGAGTAGAAAAGCAAAACGTGTTAAAAGAACTAAAATTAAAATTAGATCAGCCAAAATTTTTCCATATTATAATATTATAAATCGAATATGTTGATAATTGGTGAAATTTAACCCTTATTTGAAGAATGCTTATCTTGAAAAATGCTATTTTGAGGAAGCATATTTTTTCAAACTTCAATTACATGCCTCTACTCTACTTAACATTTTTCGGTTTAAACATACAAGAAGGGGTAAAACGCACCTTTTTATTTTAAATTGATAGAGCATTTTTAAAGTTTTTTTACCAGTTTTTTTAAAAATAAAAAAAACTTTTAAATTGTAAAAAATAAAATAATTATATTGCGAGTACATAAGACTATGTTCGCTTTCTATAGTCCATACAAAAATGATGCGGACTGGCGACAAAACTCGAACTTTGAAATGTTATATATCCATAACGGAGGTTAGAATATGTGCGGGACATATATGGGTTAAAGTAAGTAAGTCATATACGGGACAGAAAGTTTGAGCGAAATCGGCTCGCACGAATTTTTTTTTATAATGCGTTGAATGCGCGCGGTTTTCGCGATTTTTTGCGAATTTTTGCCACGCTAATACACTGTCCGATTTATTTATTTTGTTTTGCTTTCTGCTCGAAGTGTGTACGATATTGATCTTATTGATATATAATAAATGTCCGCCAATTTTTATTCCTTACTTTTGACCTAAAAATTTTTTTTGGGGGTTGACCCCCCTGGGACTAGGGGGGGGGCTAAACACGAATGCCGAAAATTTTTTTCAAAATTTTTTTTTCAAAATCATCAAAAATGTAAAACTTATCACATATGACGAATTTTGATATATCGTTTGTTTAAAAAAACCTAATATTAAGCTTAGAATAAGCTGTCAAAAATGACGAATTTTTAATTTAGAAGGATTCCACACCCGTATGCTGGCAGCAGCAAACCTTTAAATTAAAAACTTTTGCAAAAAAATAAGCCTTAAAAGTTTATTTTTTTCGAATTTCCAGGTTATTTTGATATCAAAACATAATTTCAAAGTTAAAATCCTACTACAAAATTGCCAAATGTCGCAGCTAAAAAATGCTCTTTTTTTAAGTGTTTTCTTACTTGCAAACATGTTTCTCCGTTTGTCAACACAAAAACAAATTTCTAATAACCATGTCTCTCAACTTTTGCCAATATCCCAATGTAATTTTTTAAGGTAATGCTATTTTTTCTGTAAAAACGTTTGAATCCGCGATCTGGTCTGAATTGCGTCATTTTATTACGGAAGAGCCAATAAAAATCATTAATTATGACGTAATAGCAAAAATTTGCATGACGTAAGGAAGTATTTTGGAATTTTAACGAAAATTTATGTTGCGTTTTCATAGGGTTATTTGAACAATTTTTAACATTTTAAATCAAAATAAATTTCAAAAAATTTAAAACTAATCTTTTAAAGTTTATTATTCTTGTAAAACTTTTTAATTGAAAGGTTTGCTGCTGGAATCCTTCCAAATTTCAAATTCGTTATTTTTGACAGCTTATTACAAGCTTAATATTAGGTTTTTTTACACAAAAGATATATCAAAATTCGTCATATGTGATAAATTTTACATTTTTGATGATTTTGAAAAAAAATTTTGAAAAAAATTTTCGGTATTCGTGTTTGGCCCCCCTTAGCCCCAGGGGGTTACACCCACAAAAAAAATTTTAGGTCAAAAGTAAGGAATAAAAATTGTCGGACATTTAATATATAGCAATAAGATCAATATCGTACACACTTTGAGCAGAAAGCAAACCAAAATGAATAATTTAGACAGTGTATTTGCGTGGCAAAAATTCGCGAAAAATCGCAAAAACCGCGCGCATTCAACGCATTATAAAAAAATTCGAGCGAGCCGATTTCGCTCAAACTTTCAGAAAAAACTCAGAAAAATATGTTTTAAAACATACCAAGCGGCGTTTCTTATCTCGTACTAATAAAAAAGTTTTGTTTTTTTTGGACCAGGTTTTTTTCACCGCATCGGTTGTAGTGATGACGTCATCAAAAAAACATTTTTTCCTAACCTTTTCAAAAGATAGCCAAGAGTCTAAGCTATGCTCCCATATATGTCCCGCACACTAACCTCCGTTATGGACATATAACATTTCAAAGTTCGAGTTTTTTCGCCAGTCCGCATCATTTTTTGTATAGACTATAGTTTTTTTCAAGTTGCTTTCTAGTTTGTTTCAAGTTTAAGTTTAAGTTTAAGTTGTTTAAGTTTTAAACCATTTTGATCAGCTGACTTATTTTTAGCCAAAAATTTTAAAATCAAAGTCACGTGAG
>JASAMX010007951.1:0-12204 GCA_030248175.1 Microlaimidae sp. YZB2_3 | reverse complement strand
GAAATAAGGTAAAAATAGGTTTAAAATGGCTTAAAATACATTGAAATAGGCTAAAAACTGCAAAAAATTCGCGATGATGGGCGTCATCATACGTCAAAAATGGCGTCATATTTTTAGAGTACTTTTTCAATTTTTGGCGGGGGGCAATAAAACGGGGGGGGCAAATCCTCCAATAAAACGGGGGGGGGCATTTTCAGACCGTGCACAGGTCTGTAACAAGGACCTAAATCAAAAAAGTGCTTCCTAAGAAAGTTGCGTAATTTCTTCTTCTTTCTTATGAGCCCATGTTTATTTTTGATGAATCAGTAACGAATGAGAAATATCGCTTTTAAGGATGGAGCGTTGGAATAATAATAATAATAATAAGAAGAAGAAGAAGAAGAAGAAGGTTCTGAATTTCAAAATTTACCCACGTTCTTTAATTATGGTTGGCGCGGCGCCACGGGGCTAAATCGCCCCGTGGCGCTCCCGCGCCACCCATGATTATTATTATTATTCTAACGCTCAATTCTTATTATTATTCTAACGCTCAATTCTTAAAATCGATATTCCTCCTTTGTTGATGATTGATCAAAAATAAACATATTCTTATTAGAAAGAAGAAAGAATTACGCAACTTTCTTAGGAGCCATTTTTTTTATTTAGGTCCTTGTTATTGATTTATTGATCAAAATAATAAATTGAAAAAAAGCAAAATAAAAACTTCTAGCCTCACAATAACAGCTTTTGGCAACAATAAGGATTGTACTGAACACACAGCGGACAGCTCCTCATAGAAACTGCACAATAAAAGCAGACGGCTGTGCTTGGTTACTACTATTGGTTGCGGAAACCGCACAGCACCATCTACTTCAACCGCGCGAAAAACGGCAAAAGCAATAAAATATTTTTTGTTAATTCTTGATTTTTAAAAAAAAAATTAATTTATAGTGTTATTTTAAAAAAAATTGTAATTATCGGTGGCTCGGGAAGCCACGCGGCAGTTTAGCCCCACAGCACCGCGCCAACTATAATTAACTAACTATAATTAGTTGGTGAAAACTTTGTAATTCATGTTCATCTTCTATTTATTTTTATTACTAATTTTCTAATTATTACTTATATCTTAAAATCAATATTCCTTCATTGTTCATGTAACGATTTAATCCCGAGGCACCGCACCAATTATAATTAGGGAACGTGGATAAAAGAAAATTTGTACTTCATGTTTATCTTCTTCTTCTGCTGATTCTTTATTTAAAAAAATAATAATTGCAATCATTAGTGGTGCGGGAGCGCCACACAGCAATGTAGCCCCACGACACTGCGCCAACTATAATTAAAGAACGCGGTAAGTTTTGTAATTCACGATCATCTTCTTCTTCTGTGTTTATTTATTACGTTATAAGTATGAACATAATACGTTACAATTTATCATTTTTAACTATTACGTCATAAGTTATTATGCAACTTAATTTAAATATTTAGCAGCATTTTATAAAAAGTAGACTAGTTCAAGTCTTATTATGTAATCCGCGACCGTTAAGATTATCTTGAATTTGCATATATGTCATGATCGATCGCACAATTTGTGAAATCACATAATTGTGATTATCAATCCATTCTCCGCTGTCGGTTATATATATGTTCGTTAAAAAAAGACCAGCAAACTTAAGACCCGTGTTATTGGCTGTGCTTCACGGTATAGGCTTGCTAACTGTAAATTCCATTTACCTTTACCGCACAAATATTAAATCAAAAAACATCGCTACCAATTGATTCTCCGTACAAGTTCCATCTATTTATGTTCTGAATTTCAAGTCATTTTAATTTTCTTCAGCCAAGTTATAAATGTTTAAATAAAATTTGCATATACGTCATGATCGACCGCACAACTTGTCAGATCACAAAATCATGATTAGCAATCAATTCTCCGTTGTCAGTTGTATATATGTTCCAAATGTCAACTTATATAGCTTTTGTTCGGTCAAGGTATAATTGTTTTAAATAAAATTTGCATATACGTCATGATCGACCGCACAATTTGTCAAATCACAAAATCGTGATTATCAATCGATTCTCCGTTGTCAGTTGTATCTGTGTTCTGAATTTCAAGTCATATAGATTTTATTTGGCTGAGTTATAATTGTTTCAAATAAAATTTCCATATACGTCATGATCGACCGCACAATTCGTCAGATCACAAAATCCTGATTATCAATCAATTCTCCGTTGTCAGTTGTACCTATGTTCCAAATTTCAAGTCATATAAATTTTATTTGGCTGAGTTATAATTGTTTTAAATAAATTTTGCATACGTCATGATCGACCACACAATTTGTCAGATTACAAAATCGGATTATCAATTAATGCTCCGTTGTCAGTTGTATTTATGTTCCAAATGTCAATTATATGGAGTTGATTCGGCCACGTGATAATTTTTTTAATAAAATTTGCATATACGTCATGATCGACCGCACAATTTGTCAAATCACAAAATCGTGATTATTAGTCAATTTTTAGTTGTTATTTGTATGTTCCGAATTTCAAGTCATTTTGATTTTATTCAACCGAGTTATAATTGTTTTATATAAAATTTGCATACGTCATGAATGATCGACCGCAAAAATTGTCAAATCACACATTCGGGACCATCAATCGATTCTCCGTTGTCAGTTCTATAGGCACCTTGCACTGAAACGAAGTTTATACATAAAGTATGCAATATACATAAGTGTCACCATAATGGATAATTACCGTATCTCCTACTTATCTTTTGTAGTATGTAGATTAACGGATCGAAATTTCGCGCGTTTTCTATCGGTTGATCTGCATACTACGAAAGATAAGTAGGAGTACGGTAATTATCCATTATGGTGACGCTTATGTATATTGCATACTTCATGTATAAACTGCGTTTCAGTGCAAGGTGCCTATATATGTTTCAAATTTCAACTTATATAGAGGTGATTCGGCCGAGTTATTCAAAATCAAAGAAAGCGTTATGAATTTACTCACTTACTCACTCAATTACTTACTTACTCATCTGAAGATACGAATACGATACGATATACGATGGTTATCCAATAATCATCGTAATTCATCGTATTATCCACCTTTGTTAAAACTTAGGGTTAAATAAATTTAAAAGTACTTGCAAAGTAAATAGAGTTTTCTGCTAGGTAAATGACTAGCGAATCTGTGTTTTAGTTAAAAATTTACATTAAATATTAATTTTCGATTTTTTATCAATTAAGTGCACAGTCATATCATAATAATAACAATGCCACAATAATTGTTTGTGAAATAATTTGCCGTAGGACAATTTTTTAAAATAAATCATTGTGCGCAAAAGTGAAAGTTCACGACCTCTAAAATCTTTCAAACTATAAACTTACCACTAATATCAGCATTTTCGAATATACAATGCGAAAAATAAATCAATAAATCAGAAAACCATAAAATATTGGAGCAGTTTTTTTACTCCTTTTAATTTCAATATATTAAATTTAGCATTTTTTTTAATTTATATCGCAAGGGTACGGGGTCTTTAAAGCCGTAAGTAGGGAACTTGGAGTCGTCGGAAATTTTTTTTACCTTTTTTTAGTCTTCGCTTAGGCTTAGGTATAGGTTTTAGCGATGTTTAATTTCGGCTCCAAGTTCCCTTGGCTCCATCGATCCTAAACCATCGCAAGTGGTGCTTGTTTTTAAAATATATATCCATTCATACAGTTGTACTTACAAAAACTTCGGAATGAGTTCATTCGGACTGGGCCCATTTGTTTTAGCATGGAAATCGGACCGGGTGTACTTTTTGGACTGTGCCCAATACTAAATTTATTGTCCATTTTCGGCACGTTTAAACTAATTTATTTAACAAATTTTGTGAAAAAAAAACTTTCTCATATGAAATACAAACAGTTCATGCTATACTTCAAACTTCAAGTTTCATGTTCTTAAATACATGTTTAATAACTTTTGGACGATAAAAATTTCTCAATACCAGTGATAGTTTTTATTCTAGTTTTTTTCCGGCTATTATATGAAATTAGGTCAACCGGTTTAAATAAAATTTTACAAAAACCTTTTAGTTTTCATTCATTTTTAAATTTATACATCAAGTTTATTTTATGATTCTTTTATTTTTTAAATTATATTAAAATCGTTAAAAAATGGCTGATTTCGGTGTTGCGAAAGAGTGGAAAAGGAACTGTAATCCCTATCCTAAAATCGAATCAAAGTCAGCGTTGGCCAGGTTCCGTACTATAATTTACGTGGCGAAAAGCCTTAGTTAATAGGATCATCTAAAAATGTCATAGAGGTTTTTTTTTCGAAAAAAATATCGAAGGCCAAGTATTGTAATCAAAAATGTTTTTTTAAAAAATCAAGATTAATTTTTTTAAGATTAGTATTGCAGGATATGCTTTAAACTAAAGTCTGTTGCTGGTGGTTAACTGGCAACAAAAATTGGTTTGAAAAAGAAAGCATATGTTTCAATAATTTTTAAATCATGTGCGAAATTTGGTTAAAACAACCGCAGGATTTTGTGGAAACCTTTTAAGTATCACACAATAATTATTCATGGGTGGCGCGGGAGCACCACGGGAGGATTTAGCCCCGTGGCGCCGCGCCAACCATTAGAACGTGGGTAAATTTTGAAATTCAGAACCTTCTTCTTCTTCTTCTTCTTCTTCTTATTATTATTATTATTATTATTATTATTATTATTATTATTCCAACGCTCCATCCTTAAAAGCTATATTCCTCATTCGTTACTGATTGATCAAAAATAAACATGGGCTCATAAGAAAGAAGAAGGAATTACGCAACTTTCTTAGAAAGCACTTTTTTGATTTAGGTCCTTGTTATCGATTTATTGATTAAAATAAAAAATTTGAAAAATAGACAAATAAAAACTCCCTACCGCACAATAACAGCCTTTTGGCAACAATAAGGATTGTACAGAGCAGACAACCAACATCCCCTCATAAAAACCGCACAAAAATAGCAGACCGATTTTAATTGGTGGCAGAAACGGAGCCAGTTCCCGGCGCCATCTGCTTCAACCGCGCGGAAATCGGCGAAAACACCAGAGTACTTTTTTTAATTCTTGCATTACTGATGACAAAATTAATTCAAAGTTTTATTTATTAAAACATAATAATAAGCGTCGGTGGCGCGGGAGCGTAGGTAGCGTAAATATAACGTTCGAATTGAAAAAGTGGCGATTTCGCGCTTGTCAAAGATTGCTGTGAGTATAATTTTTTCAATTGACATTTCATCAAACTAAAAAAATGCAACAGTGCTGTGTGATTAGATCAATGTATAAACAAATCATTATCATATGGTAAAAATTTTTATTTAGTGAGCAGCTGGCCAAACCAAATGCAAATTTTTTATAGTCCACATAATGTCCATCTCAGACTAGTCCACATCTTTTCTGTCTAAACATACGTCCGGGGAAAAATCGCCCCTTTTTCCTGCTCTATTCTTAGAGCATTTTTCAAGGCTAGTTCTAATTAGAAATAACAAACATTGATTTAAAAACTAACACAAAAATAAATAATTTAATATTAAAGGTAAGTTTCGATTTTTACAATATTATTTATAAAACAATTGCTTATAATTTCCAACACTAATAAATCTCGGAAAAAAATTTTGCAGTTATAATGAAATAATAACGTTGAAATTTTTAAAAACTCTGAAAAAAAGTTTAATACACAGTACTGATAACGTAATAAATAAACGTCGTGGCAATTTGTCACTCGCTTCTTTTCGATGCTTTTTTTGCCTTAGCAAGGGGTGCTTTTTTTTCGCCTTTGCCATGTGTGCTTTTTTTCGTAAATCTTTTATCCCAGTAAATAGTCAGGTATGAAGAGGTCGTTTCTGGGATCTGGAACTGGAATCAGGGAGCTGGGATCAGATGGGAACGCCTAAAGATACAAAACTAAAAAAATCTTAATAAATCGAAGTTTTTCTAGTTTCTTTAGTTTAAACCTATACTTAAAAAATTTTTTGCACGATTATGTTTCACTAAGATGTTTATAGAAAATTGAAAATTTATACCCCTCCCATTGGCTGGCGAAACCAGCCATTTTTCTTAGGATCCCTTTAACTTTTTTATTTGCAGGTTATAAAAATGTAGTTCATTTTAAATGCATAAAATTAAACTATATATATTTGCACTATATTTTTTCTTTATTTGTTCCACCCCACTTTTTGCTCATAAGTTACAAACCTCTTGCAGTAGCTTATATATGTTTAAATATCTTAGCCAATTGTTTATATTTATAAAAGATTGTTTCTTAATAAAATGAAGAAGCGTTTTTAGTGCATATATAAAAAAATTGGCCTCCAGACCCCCGGTCAACGCTTCGCGTCGGCTAGACTGCTACTATTACAGTAACAAACAAATTTGAGTGGGAATTAAGTTATAAAAACGAAAGTAAAACTATGCCCATATGATTGGCTGGAGGCAATTTTTAAGCAGTTTTTAGTACATATTTTAAAAAAATTTTGCCTCCGGCGGCTGGGGATACACCCCCCAAACCCCCTTGGCCGACACTTGCGTTGGCTTGGTGCTACTACTAAAGTAACAAACCAATTTGATTCAGCTTTAGGTTATTAAAATTCATGTAAAACTATAACCGTATAAAATTTTAAGTGTATATTTCGCCACTTTATTTCGCCGCTTATTTATAGAGTCATATGTAATTTAATCCAACGGCGGATTCTTGGCATTCTTTAATAGACTAGTTCTTTACTGGGTTTTTTAGTGTAGGAAGAGGGTACAATGACAACTAGCGCCAATGGTCGTAGGAGAAAAATTAAGATACAGCAAGCGACTAGTACAATTTTATATATTTCAAATATTTATTTGTTCAATATCTCGACCTCTTCGTTTCAAAATTTTTTAGGGTAACTGACTTAATTTCGGCCACCTTTTTTTTTTGAATAAGTTTTTTCTGGCTTTTTCAATCAAGCCAAAATTTGGCCTAAAAATCAAACAATAGCTATATTTGTTATTCCAGTGCAAAATTTGAATATTTCTGTTACACTTAAAAATCAGTGAAGGTTTAAACTTTTTTTTTAAAGTGGCCGAAGTTAAGGCGCGTGCCATTTATTTCGGCCACCTACAAAAAACTGGCCATAACTATTGCTTAAACGAACAATAAAAATTTCTAAAGGTTGCAAATTTACCCTTAGGTATTGTTCTTGGTACATATAAGTTAATTTTTCCGGTTTGCGAACTTTAATAGTTATTACCAAGACTTTAAATTATTATGTTAAAACCTTAAAAAAACAAGTTTTAATAACCTGTGTTTTTTGTTGAAAATTTTTTTGGTGAAAAAAACTATTTCAACATAAGATGGCTTTTGTTACAGCCAAGCAACTTTAAAGAAAGCATGGTAAAAATTTATTCCATTCCATTAAGTTTTTTTATATGTTTAACCCAAAAACAACAAAAAAAACAAAATCCGCTTTAATTTCGGCCACATTTTAGGTTTTAAAAAACCAAAAACAAACGCCTAAAACACAAAAAAACGATTAGATAAACCAAAATTGTCAACTTAAAAAATAAACAAGATGTTACAAAAGTTAATTCCACACCAACCCTTGCCTATCCTTAATGTTTTATATCTGACTGCATTCCTCCGCCAAGAAAATAACCTGAGTTTTTTTACTGCATTTCAATAATCTTTGAGAAATCCCTATATCGGTTTATTGATAGTTCAAACCTAGCCAATTGGGGATTGTATTACTCCAGCTCGCACAGATGTTTACTACGTAATTCTTATGAATGCATCCTTCCGCCAAAGGAAATAACCTAATATTTTTACTGTTTTTTAATTTACTTTCGCAACTTTTTGAAGCATTGGTACTCTATATCGTGATAAGTGGTGTGTTAGGTGAGAAACCCCATTGACATTGATATTTATTTATTATATTTGCCATATGAATCATTCCTCCGCCAAAAAAATAAACTGACTTTTTTAATGTGTTTCTATATTATTTTTGAGAAATTCCTTCCGTGCTATTTACAATTTAATATAAACTAGTAAATTATTTGTTATGTAACCCCACCCGTACAAACGATGGTGCAAATCGTGTTAAACAGGTTCTTTTATGTGAATTTTAAGGTGGCCGAAATTAACGGAATCTTAAAATGCGCATTTAGTTAAACGCATTGCAAAGTGATTTTGAAGAAAATATCAAAACATGAAAATTAACAATTTTGAGCTTTAAAAAGAAGTAATTTTAAGGTTATATAGTGCTTCGTTCTAAATTTGATGCAGTTTAAACACAAATCAAAAATCATGAAATTTACAAAAAATTCACTTTTTGTATGAAAATGTTGATAACGCAGAATAACTTAAATAAAAAACTTTTGCAAAAACACTTTATTCAACATTCTTCAGTTACTTTTGTGCTAGTTCATTTGTGTTTTAAAAATAAGCCAATTCTCTAACACCCTAAATTGGTGGCCGAAATTAAGGCGTGGCCGAAATTAAGTCAGTTACCCTAAATACTTCTTAATATTACAATAGCAAAAGCATTTTTTCGGGGATTTTCAGTTTTTGACGCTTCATAGGTACGGTTTTGCAGGCGCGCTTGGTATCGAATCTTTTAATGTTTCAATTACAGAAAATGTATTTATTGAAAAGTTTGGAATGGACTTTTTAAAATTAATTTTTAAATTTTGAATATTTTAACAACCAGAACATTAAAAAAACCTAAGTGGGTTTGAAATTAGTTTCAGAGCACAAATTTCAACTTTATTTTTGCTAATTTGAAATCATTGTTGACAAAAATACTATTTTAGTGATGA
The DNA here is from genome assembly GCA_030248175.1 of Microlaimidae sp. YZB2_3. NCBI lineage: Eukaryota > Metazoa > Nematoda > Chromadorea > Desmodorida > Microlaimidae > Microlaimidae sp. YZB2_3. The sequence goes on along the minus strand of JASAMX010007951.1, from coordinate 3,395 downwards.
TTTATAACTATTTTGATGTTTAATTAAAAAACTAAAGCACAGACTGATATATTAAAACACTTTAACTTAATGAAACATATCATTGTGTAGCAATTTTAATTAAGTATAGGTTTAAACTAAAGAAACTAAGAAAACTACGAATTTTTCAAATTTTATTTTTTTTCTTTCTGTATCCTCTCTCGTACTGTAAAAGACGCGTATTCAAAACTAGTCTATATAAAAGCATTTAACAAAAAACTTTATATTTCTTAAGCCTAAGCAAAACACAAGAATGAAGCTAAATTTTATCATGATATTATACTTTTAATTGATCTGATCTTTGAGGAAATACCGAAAAATTTACAGTGTAAAATACATTGTTGTTTCTTTCCCAAAAATGTTTTGTATAAATGCGTTTTTGCAAATTTATTAAAGCAAAACTTTTTGCAGTTTTTAAACCATTATCCAAAATGCGTTTTTCCAGACACCACAAAGAATATCCACGAACAAATTTTTGATCAGACAATCAAAACAGCAACAATAACTGTTTATTCTTTTCATCATCCTTCAGCACTTTTAAAAGCTAAATATTAAAACAAAACCAGAGTTTGGAAGATGCAAAATAAAGATTTTATTAATTATCCGCAGGTTTTTTAATTTTTCTTAACTGAGAATAACAAGTGAGAACATAAAGACTTTTTGAACCATACCATTTTTTAAAATTATATCATATATAAAGTTTTTCAGTTTCTTGTAAGCAAATTATACAAAAAATTTTATTTCTTGTTTTATCTTAACCATTGTTTTATTTTAATAATTCTACTTTTTAAGAATCACCCAAACAAACAAAATATTGTTTATGCAAATAAAAAAAAACTATTTTTATGCAATAAGTTTATCACGTTTTATGCGGAAAAACATTTATTCTTTTTCCTTCTCAGTACACTCTGTCCCCACTTGCATAATGAATCGATTTTGTTATGGGATTGTGGTGAACGCAATTTTTTTAAGCCCAAACCGTCGTGTCTGTCCAATACCCTCGTGTCTAGTACCGTCGTATCCCGTTCCCTTGTATATTTTGTAAAAAGGTGAAATTAAAAAAAATTCTACCTTCTTATTTCTTTAAGAAAACGTCATAATCGCACAAATTTTATTGGTCCCCTCATGTCTGATTACTAATTTTCAACGTCAGCCAGTTATAATTCTACCATAGCAAAATTTTTTTGTGGTTGAAAAATCTCTAGAAAACATACTCCATATCCATGTTGATCTTTTCCAAAAAAGAATTAGGGTATCTGACTTCATTTTGGTCAGGCCTTAATTTCGGCCACCAATTTAAGGTATTAGAAATTTAACTTGTTTTTAAATCACGAAAGAACCAGCGCAAAATTAATTAATAACTGTTGAATTAAGTATTTTTGCAAAGTTTTTTATTCGTGTGATTCTGCATTATTACCATTTTCATAAAAAAGTGCATTTTTGTAATTTTTTGAATTTTCGATCTGATTAAAAGTGCACCAAATTTAAAATAATCCAATATAATAACCTTAAAATAACTTCTATTTAGTGCTCAAAATTGTTAATTTTCATGGTTTTGTATTTTCTTCGAAAGTAGTTTGCAAGGCGTTTAACTAACTGCGCTGTTTAAACTTATTTTTGCGCGTTTGACTTTTCTTGACGTTTTTTAAACCAAAAAAAATCAACAAAAACCACAGGTTATTAAACCTTGTTTTTATAAGGTTTTGATATAATTATTTAAAGTCTTGCTAATAATTATAAAAGTTTGCAAACGAAAAAAAAAATTTATATATACCAAAAACAAAACGTAAAGATAAAATTCGCAGTTTTTAAAAATTTTTATTTTGGTTTCAGCAATTGGTATAGTCAGTTTTTTCTATGTGGCCGAAGTTAATGGCACGCGCCTTAACTTCGTACATTCTAAAAAAACTTTACACATCCACCGATCATTAGTGTAACAAAAAAATTTAAATTTTACTCCAGAATAACAAAAATAGTTATTGTTTGATTTTTAGACCAAATCTTGGGTCGATTGGAAAAGCCCGCAAAAATTTATCCAAAAAAATAAAAAAAAGTGCCGAAATTAATTCAGCTACCCCATATTTTGGCTTTCTGTTGACTAATAACTCTAACAAATAAGTTTTGGTTAATTCAGAAAAAAAGAATTTTTAAATTCATAAAATCATGGGGTCCACTTGGTGAATATGCGTTGTCCGGCACAAAAATGTTCATGTTACTTTTTTTTAATTTTAACCTTCTTACGAAATTACACGAACTATAAGCTTTTTCCTTATATCTCATTTAGCTTGATCTTTTTTTGTGATTTGCGAGGAAGGTACATCTTTCTTTAATTAAAAACAAAACATGGTCCAGTATAAATATCTCCATGTTGATCTTTAATAAAAGTAATATTCTGGCTTTTTACTAACTTACTTACTTAATTAATATTACCAATAAATTTTGGCCAATTTAGAGACAAAAAATTTAGTTATAATAACAATAATACAAAATAAAAAATAGTTAAAATTTATAATTTTGCAACAAATCTACTTAATTTGTCAATTTAGAAGCAAGTGCAATCAAACCGATTACAGTTTGGACATTTCCCACACCAAATGGCCGTCTGATCAATATCGACAGATGAAAGTTATGAACTTCTACAACGATCATGCCGTGGCTGATCGATTTATCCAAAGTGCTGTGGGCACCCATAAAGTGAAGAGCACAAAGGTAAAATGATAGAAAAATTACGCCTGGCAAACCTCGCGGAAAATGCATACAAACCTAAAAAAATTAATTTAGATTGTGTATTTTAAATTAGTGGTTTTATTTAATTGTCTTTTTTACACTAATTGCAGTGAATCACGGTTTTAGCCACAGAGTTTTTTAGGATTGCCTTAAAAGTCGTAATTCAAAATGTAGTTTGCTTACGGAATCGTATAAAAGCAAGATTAAAATAAAAATAAATTATTTCCGAAGTTTTGGGACTTATGTAAACAAAAATTTAATCAGGGAATAATGAAAAAAACACATACAAAATAAAAAATTAATAGATAAAACCTCTACAATACCGAATAAGAACCAAAAACGCAATAAAAAACTATTTACATAAACTAAAACATTACTTTAATTTAATCTATTTGTGACGTGGAACGTCCCTTCCTGAAGTGCTGACTCACAACTACTAGCGAGTATAAGAGAAGCAGTAACACGCTAGTCAAGAACCTCTGTTCCAAACGGAAGAAATCCCGGGCACATAAAAGGACACCGGCATAAAGAAACGCCCACATTTATGTCTAATAACACGCCCCTGCCTTTCTAATAACTTGCCAGTGGGGCATTCTTTTAGCCATATTGGCACTTGCATTTTGAAGCCCTGTTTTGCCGCTGCTCCTCCC
>JASAMX010007950.1:0-18178 GCA_030248175.1 Microlaimidae sp. YZB2_3 | reverse complement strand
CCTATTTGTATTTGTATGCAGATTGAAATCTCCAGTAAAAACAATGGTTCCTACAAAGTTTTCTGTTAAGTTCCTGATTAGCTCAAATATTAGATTGTCTTTTTCTTTGCTAGTACTAGGTTCTCTATATATCAATGAATCTCAGTTTAGATGACTTTTGTAGAAAAATGTCAACCGCTACTAGTTCTATTGCATTCTACTTTTCCGCCATTTCAACTTCAACTACTCTAAAAATATTTTTAATCAATAGAACTACTTCACCTCCCCGCCGCTGCTGTCGATATCAATATTAGATATCGAAGCAGATATCAATAGCACCATAGGCAAAGTCGTCTCCTGAAATCAGAACATCTAGCTCATCTAATGAGTTAGCAAGGCTTCTTGCATTCATACACAAAATTTTTATACTAGGTATAAGCTTTAGTTTACTACAACAATGATAATTAAGTCGCACAATTTTGTAACATTTAGGGGAGCCTTGAGAGTGATGTCGAACAAAAAAGGGATCACCATCAGCAGAATACGAAGTGAAACCTTTTTGTTTTGTTCTCTAAGCTCCCGAAGTTTGCCAAGCAACTCCTTTTGACAGACTCGCTGTTCCTCATTCAGTGACGGCCTTACAAAAACTTTATCAAATTTAGTGACCCCCCTTAGTCGTCCTCCTAAACGTACAGCTCTATTTCTGATAGATTTATTAAAAACTCTTATTTTTAGGAGCCTGGGCCCGTCACCAGCTCTTCCGATACGAAAAAACTCAACTGGAGTGACCTCTCCCGAATCGTCACTATCCAGAGTCTTTAATAACTCGGTCACATTCTCTTTTTTCCCTTCATAGGAATCGCTTTCCGGTAGGCCAGATACGACTAGCATAGTCTCATGTTCTCTTCGCACCTCCATGCGCTTAAAACAACTGTCAATCATCGGCAGTAGACGATTCAGCACCTTTTCATAGACGGAAGCCACTAACTCAGTATTGACACCAGGAGCTCGTTCTTCTTCCATCCTGGCGAACCTTTTCTCTAAATCCGTCAACTTCCGCTGGAGGTCCGCATTCTCTGCTTCCAGTCTGGTAATTTGATCATCCTTTGTTTCTCTCCCATGTTGCAGTGAATGCTTCACGTAAGTGGGTAAAAACTTTAACGTATGTTAACGTATTTTAAAATATTCGTTTTCAAATAATCACATGCTTTCTTTTTATATTCATTTAACAGTTTAAGATATTTAACCCGGTAAGGAGGGCTTGTGAACCTGCCTCCGAAAGTCTGGAGGCAGGTAGGAGGCAGCTAAAACTGCCTCGGAGGCATCATGGAGGCAGAGTGGAGCCAGGTAGGACGCAGGGTGAAGGCAGGTAGGAGTAAGTTGATCCTGCCTCTTATGTTGAAATATATACCGGCTAAAAATCAGCGGAAAGAGGCAGCTAAAACTGCCTCGGAGGCAGGTAGGAGGCAGAGTAGAGGCAGGAACACTGTAGGAGGCAGGTAAAAACTGTTTTTCCCAACTCAGGCACCCCGTCCTTACCGGGTTAAGATAGTTCTACGAAAAAAAACTTAGGTTTTGGGGGACAGGATAAACTATTACATCATCAAAATATAAGACAAAAATTTGTACCGTATAATTTAATTATTTTTAAAATAAACTCCTAATTTTTTTACTCTCTTGCCGAAAAATTTCAAAAACCATTAAATTTACATTAAGATAAATAGATCCGAAAAAATTCCTATTTATATCAGTTGTTTAACTACGATTTTATCAATTTTGTCCCACAACTTCAGCAAATGGAGTCTGTTAGAAAACGAAATCATATCCGTTTATCAAGAAAATTGAAATCATATCTAGTTATTGCGGACAAACTATAGCATTTCTCAGAATCTACTGTAATTTTTATATTTATTTTAACCCTGACTGAAAGGCGACGAATTTTTTTAATATAACTAAAAGGCTTACAAGATTTCTCATTAACAGACCCTTGAACAAGCTTTGATCAATCGCGAAAATACTTGAAAACGCGAAACAAATCATTCAAGTGATCGCTATAAGATTTATTACACGGTGATTTTCAATTTCTCCGCCTCTCTAAGAGGTCCTAATCTTCCCGTGTTTCGACCGAAATATTTTTTAGAAAGCGCTAACATTCGAACGGAATCAATTATTTCCGATAAAAAAATTCCAGGATAAGATCTCATTTATATGGAAAAAGTAATTAATATCCATCTTACTTTCGTTAAAAAGCTGCCTTAGGAACGATAAAAAAGCGAGAAACCCGAGTTAAATATAGACTTCGCGAGTTTTTCCACGAAAGGGCCGAATTCACGTCGGCAAAAAACCATTCCGACCTTCAGTAGCTTGACTGAAAATAAGTTCCAATTTTCAGTACCCGCTACTGAGAACGGACTCATTTTAGAATCGCAGGTGGCGTTTTCGCGAAACGAATCCGACTTTTAGTAGCTAGACTGAAATTAAGTTCCAAATTTAATTCCTTAGTACTAAAAACGACTCGTTTTGGAATCGCAGGTGGCGTTTTTCGGTTTCCGAGTACCAGAATCCCTTGGGGTATTAGGCCCGTTAGGGGGCATTTAAGCAGCCGGGCCGCCTAGCTCACGTAAGCAGGTGGAAAGTCATATTATTTCGTGTCGATATTCGCAGGCTGCCACGGCGAAACAAATAGCACTCGCTATGGAATGTGCGGTAATGCGACTTATTTTGCGTTTAAAAACGCCTTTTGAAAGCGAGTTTAACGAGTCATAGACGCCTGGGGTGTGGAGCGACTGTGACTCATTTGTACAATAAACTTACAATATTTCGGGTTTTAGAAAAATAGATTAGCGACATAGTAATAAAGAAATATCTAACGGTCGTTCGGGAATTTAAAAAAAAACATCACCATTCTTATAAAAAAACAAGAAAAATAAGAGAAAAATAACTTTTAATTGCGTTTTTTGTGTGTCTGGACATTTACTAATTAGACATTTCTAGAGTTCAATTTGTTTCGATCATTACTTTTTTTTTTGTTAAAGCTCGGTTTCGTTAGAGTTTATTAGTTTTTTGTAAAATTTTTGTTTATAAAAAGTGACAGGAAAATATTTACGCGATTTAAATTTCAAAGTTTAATTTGCATTTTTTATAACAGCATTAACCTTTCACGATAGTTAAAGGTGCGGTGCGGAGTCAAACTTTTTGTTTTTGATTTTGATTCTCCAGTGGTTCTGGAATTATGACCCCCAAAAATGGCGTTTTTCGACAATTCTGTACGTGAAAGATTACTCAATGGGTATAACAATTTAAATTAAAAATTATGCATTCAAAGAAAGCGGCTACTTTCTACTTTAATTTAATATCTTGATCGTTAAGATTTGTGCAGTATTTGTCGAGATATTGCGTTCCCCGTACAAAAACCTGCGATTTTTTCGCTAAAAACACAAACTGAGGGAAGGAAAGATTGGGCAATCTTCACAAAATCACTGCCGTCGTTTGGTGTTTTTAACGAAAAAATCGCGGGTTTTTTGTGCGGAAAACGCAGTATTTCGACGAATACTGCACCAATCGTAACAATCAATGTATCAAATTAAAGTAGAAATTAGCCGCGTTTTTTTAGTGTATAATTTGTAACCTAAATGGTTATACCCATTAAGCAATTTTTCACGTATAAAAATGTCAAAAAAAGCTATTTTTTGGGGTAATATCTCATGAACCACTGGTGATATTTTGATGAAAAAATTTTTGTGGGCTATTGGGGGCAGGGGTAAAGTTTTCAAAAAAAATTATCAAAATCGAAGACAAAAAGTTTGATTTCAACGGACGGGTATCACAAGCATTATCCCTTATGTACACTACACATATGCACTACATATGCACATACTAAACAACGGGTTTGTAAACTTAGATTCGACTTAAATTAGAACTGTTCCATTTACTAGATAGAGGTGAACCAGTCGTGACAGTGATTTAGGATTTTAAGCGCCGGAAGTACTTAAAACTGAAATTTGGAGCCAGAAGTGAAAAATTTGGCTCCAAATCGGTGAACTCGTACCTAAACCAAAGCCTAAACCTAACCCCTAAACATTTTTTAACTTTTGTCTCGAGTTCCTAAAATTTTCCGGGGCTCAAATTTTCCTGCTGACGGCTTTAAGAACCCCATGCTGGTCTTGGTGTTCTTTTTTGTTTAAAAAAAAAAAACAGTGAAAGCATCTCTGATATAAGCCATCTGAGCGAAACCCAAATTTTTACATCAAAACTTGCATTCAATACGTTTTATGGGACAAATATACACTATTTCGAGAGTTTTAATGGTTGTACGTAAATTGACCAGCGTATAATTAAAAAAATGGTATGTAAATGATTTCAATGTAAAATTTCTAATGCAAATTTTTGGTTTAAAATTAACATTTTGGGTTTCTAGGTATTCAGAAAAATTTAGATATTTTTTCAAAGCTGAAAACAGAGGAAAGGGAAATTTTTAAAATCAGTTTCATCAGTTAAAATTTTTAACTAAAAACTCGATTATTTAGCAAACTGAACATTAGTTAAAACAAAAACTGGTGAAATCGCTACTGGCTCAAATTCTCGTTACTTTAATTACAATTTCGTACCCCAAATCGGACACGTAGACCTCATTTTTGAGGTTATTTTTAGTTTTCCTTTCAAGACCCAGGACAAAGACTATAAAAGAATATTGATTGTTGTTTTTTCTTATTGATTGTTGATTTTTTTACGCGGAGTTATTTTGGTTATTTTTATTTTTTTTTTCAAAAAACAAGAACACATAGAAGCAGGTAAAATAAATAGTAGCAAAACAGTTTTGTTAATAAGGGTGTGTTATAGCAGTAATAAATTACTGTACGCCTATTTAATAATTGTTTACAGTAAGATTGGTTATTTTGATTGGTTGTTTTAACTGATTTCACTGCACTACAGGAAGTTTAATAGAAATTCTGTGAATCTGGAGTCACGAAAATGTAAAATTAAAGCAAAAAATAAAGGAAAGTATAGACTAGTTTATATAAATATAGACTAAACTAGAAAAGTATAGACTAGATTAGTACTAGGCTTAGGTTTTAACGGGATTTTAGACTTTAGGCTTCAATTTTTTCCCGGCTGCAAGGGTACGGGGTCTTTAGAGCCGCAAATAGGGAACTTGGAGCCGTTAAAAAAAGTTTGGATATTTTTTAGGCTTCGCTTAGGCTTAGTTAAAGGTTTTGACGAGTTTTCTTTTCGGCTTCTAGTTCCCTAAGTTCCATCTATCTTAAACCGCTGCAAGTTTTCCGTTTTACACTCTGAATTCCAACTGCACGTTTTCTCGTTTTGAAGTTCTCCGAATGGTTCAATTCATAACAAAAGTGCATGAGCTAGACGGCAACCCAGTACAATTCTAACACTTTGGAAAATAAAAGAAAATTCCAAAATCAAAAGAAAATTCGAGAAATTCGAATAATCAGGCGATACAAAGATTTTTTTATAGTTTTTTTAATATATATAATAGGGTGCGATAGCTTTTAGCGCCTCGCATGAGAAGGGCCTGTTAAATGCCCCGATAGGCACAAAAAAACCAAAAAAAGAAGCAAACAAGGGATATAATAGAGGAAAGGAAAAGGAAGACCCTACTTTTTTAGCTTTCTCTTAAAAAAGATGGATTAAAGACGACGCATTGATATTCCACGAGATTGGACTTTTTTATAATTCGGTAACCGTCATATAATAGGCTTTATTATATATTATTTATCTATTATATATTATATAATAAGCTTTATTATTACGGCGACAGTGCAGTAGGAAATTTTTTACCCACACGCTTTACTCAATTTTTTTACTGAAAAGCTTTTATTTTCAGATTTTTACATTTTTTTAATTTTATAAACTGTTTTTAGCGATTGCATTTTATACCAAAACATATTAATACCACGGGGTCGCTAAACCACTAAAGAAATTTAGTTTTTAGTGAAAAATGAAAAAAAAAGATCTTGGAAGAAAAACTATTATCGAGATAACGCAGATTATGATTTCCTGGACACTCCAATTTTCGAAATTTGAAATTCTGTAGCTTCAACTCTGCGAAGCTCCACCCTATTTATGTGCTATTTTATGAATAATTAGAAAGTAATGCTATTATTTATCTTTCGTCAGAAAATGTTTAAAAATTAAATTTTTTGTTTCAAAATTTTATAAAAGAAATAAAAATATTCATAAAAATGCAGGTAAAATAATCTAGGACATATATTAAAGTTAAATAAACTTATAGTTAAAGCTCGTTTAAAGAACGGAACTCCACTTTGAATGACCAGATCTCCGGAGCAGGATATGAACGGTAGGAACAGCGCACTAGCATTAATTTATTCATGATTGTTTGGTATCTATAGATAAATCCAACCCTATTTTTTATCACAAAATTTTATTTTAAGCGTGATAATTACAAGTCCAACATGTCAACTTCATAACTAATATAATATTACACTCTTCTCACTAATAAGCGGAAGTAATAAAAAAATTAATTTCGTCTGCCACAATCGCAAATCAAAAATGGATGTTAAATAAATTATAAATACGAGAATTTTTAATGCATTTTTTTATTTTCTAAAATTTTCTTAAAAATCTTATTAGTTTTACATTACAGTCAAGTATAATATTAAAACAAATCTAAATTTAAGAAATTTTTAGCAATTGCAACTTATGTTTAAATTTTTAGATTTTTTAGTAATTAAAGCATAGCAAAATAAGCTACATGTATTTACCGATTTGTTTCAAACACCGCTTTGATAGACGAGAACATTTTTTAGCGTATTGTTGTTACTTTTAATGCTCAAAAATAAACTAACACAATTGTCAAAACCCTCCCATCTGAACGGATACGTTCAGTGTTAAAGAATTCCACAAAGTTATAACGCTATACAATCACTTTCACCAATTAACGCTTGGGACAAAAATTAATCACCAATAAACGCGATGATTTCAAATTTTTAGCTCCTCTTATTTTACTTTCCATAGAGTGAAACAAAAATCGGAAAAGGTAGAATAGTATTCGTCATTTGAGGATCTTTAAATTTAAACTCAAACGAGAATTTTCAAAATGAAATCTTGTCTTAAAAGTTAAATTTGAATTATATCCAAAAATTGAGTGAGTATTATATAAAAATCGTCTAAAACTGTTTAAAATTTTGTTTAGTTTTTTTAAAATTAGATTAAAATTAACCAAATTGGAAACAAAAGCACGTGTTGTATAGATTTCACAAGATTTAGTGAAAAATTTATATTGATTGGCCATTACAAGGCACATTATTTTGTGTGGTAAAACCAAAAATATATAATACTATATAATATATTAAGGAAAAATATGACACTCAGTCTCAGAAACGAAACGATTTGGTGCCATTTTTTGAGCACTGCCATTAACTGTTGTGCGCTTAAATGGCAAAACAACTGTTCTTATTGAGACATCTGTCGTGTAAATGGGCACTGCTAAAAATGTAGCAGTGTTTTTGCCCATATCCTAGCATGCTAACTCGAACGCACTGCATTTTGAAGTACACTGCACTTTTTTGGCTATCTTGTGCGCATATATGCGCATATACCCCACATAAAATAGCACAACCGCGGGAAACAAAAAAAAATAAACCCACTAAAAAACCACAACTTAGTTTTCACACTGTACACAAAATACAAACTTTTACTATAGACATAAATGAAATAAAATAAAATAATAAATAAAATCCAATGCAATACATAAAAAGATCTTTTTGTGTATTGCATTGGATTTTATTTTTTTATGTCTATACTAAAAGTTTGTATTTTGTGTACAGTGTGCAAACTAAGTAGTGGTTTTTTAGAGGGTTTATTTTTTTTGTTTCCCGCGGTTATGCTATTTTATGTGCAGTATATGCGCATATATGCGCACAAGATTGCCAAAAAAGTGCAGCGTACTTCAAAATGCAGTGCGTTCGAGTTAGCATGCTAAGATATGCGCAAAAACACTGTTAGATTTTTAGCAGTGCCCATTTACACGACACATGCCTCAATAAGAACAGTTGTTTTGCCATTTTATACGCACAACAGTTAATGGCAGTGCTCAAAAAATGGCACCAAATCGTTTCGCTTCTGAGACTGAGTGTCATATTTTTCCTTAATATATTATATAGTATTATATATTTTTGGTAAAACTAGACAAATAAAGTCAATGAGTTTACAATCTTAACTAAATGGTATCATAAAAACAATAATAATAAATATGAAAACTAATAATCCCATTAATAAATTTGACTGGAAAAAATATTGTATATATAAAAATCGATTAAAGCTACGGCAATAACGACTAGGCAACGACTACACAAAACAGTACAAAACAATTCCACAAATCATCCCTGGAGTTTTCCAAAAATGACCCCCAAAAATCGAGGTTTTTCAAAATTTTGTACTTAAAAGATTTTTCAATGAGTATAAAATTTTAAATTATAACAGTTTTACTGAAAAAAGGCGGCTTTTACTTTAATTTGATACCTTGACTGTTAGAATTGATGCAGTATTTGTCGAGATATTGCGTTTCCCGTACAAAAAGCCCTTAATTTTTTTCGTTACAAACACCAAACGACGTCAGTGATTTGATTAAATTTGCCCGACATTTTTGCCTACACTATTTTTTGGGAAAAAATTGCGGGTTTTTTTGTACAGGAAATGCAATATCTCGACAAATACTGCACCAATCTAAACTATCAAGGTATCAAATTAAATTAGAAAGTAGCCGCTTTCTTTCAGTAAAACTTCTATAACTTAAAATTTTATAGACATTAAGAAATCTTTCAAGTACAGAATTTCAAAAAAAAACGCGATTTTTCGGGGTCATATCTTCTGAACCACCAAAGATATTTTGGTGAAAAATATTGTGTAGGCTATTGGGGACAGTCTTAAGGTTTTTACAAAAAATCATCAAAATTGAAGACAAAAAGTTTGACTCGGTAAAAAATAAAGGAAGAAAAACATTTTTACTTTTAAAAAAAAAAAACCGAAATTTTAAGATAATCAATGTTTCAAAAATTTTAAAATGTTGACACAAACTTGGAGGAATAAATTTAAAACACTAAATCGCTGCTTATAATTTTTACTAATTAAAAGTCACAAAACCTTAAAAACCAAACTTAAATTAATTAGTCATTAAATAAGAAAACTTACGCAAGCAAACAGTTTTACTTAATAAGTAACCCTACAAATGTTTTGTTAATTTTGCTTTCTGCACCTAGTTATGGTGTACATAAACTGCTTCTGCACCAACCAAAGGTGTTTTACTTACCTGCTTTCTAGACTATTTAAGGTGCCAACCTTTAATTTTCCTATTTTGCTTATTAAAATTATTAAAATGAATCCATCTATACTAGCTTTTTATGTTCTACCTAAACTGCTTCTACACCTGTTTAGGGGTTTTCACTTAACCTGCTTTCTGCATCTTTTTGGGTGTTTATGTACCAATTATTTTCTAAACAATTATCTGTTGTTACCTTACCTGCTTCTGCACCTATTTAGGTGTTTTCTCTTAACCTGCTTTCTACACTTTTTAAGGTGTTTATTATTTGCTTACTTTACCCATTTATGGTAATTATTTGTTAACTTTTCACGTTAAATATAATATTTTTATACCAAATGTAAAACTTATACAAAATAATACAATTAATTTTAAAAAAAAACTTTTCTGCTTAGTCTAATCTTTATTTTTCAGTATAAATTTTCAAAAACATATTTTTCAATTATTACATAAAATTTTGTAATAATGCATTAAAATATAATCTCTATATTTACCTTTCTTAAAATAATTTCCTTAAGAATAATTTCCTTAAAAAATCAATATATATCCTTAAGTAACATCACATAACCTTTCCTTCTCTCTTATTAAAAAGCTATCACCCAATCACCCGAAAAACCCCACAAATAAACAAACTGTTTTATCAAGCAAAAAATAAAATATTTAATAATACTCAGTATTAAAACCTATGTATAGCGGACTTTAACACTGTAACTTTCTCGTTTGTCTTGTAGGCATCAATAACAGAAAAAAGCAAGTTTTCACAAGCCATCACCCAATCACCCGAAAAAACCCCACAAATAAACAAACTGTTTTATCAAGCAAAAAATAAATATTTAATAATACTCAGTATTAAAACCTATGTATAGCGGACTTTAATACTGTAACTTTCTCATTTATTTTGTAGGCATCAATAACAAAACATGTATTATACAAAAAAGCAAGTTTTCACATTGACTAATATTTTTTAATTAGGTTAAAATACATTATTTAGTTGAACCTATAACAAATAGTCATGGTCCCTGTGGAGCTTTGGTTAGGAACATCATTAACAAACTGCTTTAATTTTGTTAAAAGTTAAGAAAAAGTCATATAGATTATTATTAAAGCGATTGATTTTGGAAGTGAAGTGAACTGTGAACTGAAATCAAAGCATTTTTTAGTATTCAAGATTAACGGTTTAACTACGACGCGTCAATAAAAGTGTTGTTTTTTGCCAAAAAAAACGTATTTTTACATTAAATATAGATTAGAAAAAAATTTACCTGTGAATTGGTTGAGAGGCAATTGTTGGTTTCGCTTATTCGCGCACAAAAAATTATGTACGACATAGGAAATACGGAGGTTTTACAGTTGTAAGGGAGGAAAAGGCAATCACGGAAACGGGTTAAGGAACTGATAGTCCACAATTAAACATTGATTTGAGCTTTGGCTTATTTAAAGTTTGGGCAACTTTTATTTCCGGCTCCAAGTTTCCCGTTTGCAGTTCTAAATTTTTTTTTATTTTTGGCTTTGGATTCAAGTTATGGGTTCCTTCGGCTGCATCAATGCTAAATCATTAACTCTACGAAAACAACATGATTGCAAAAAAAGCCGTAAGTAACCAGACAATTGCTTTGTGCACCAAGCTAATTTTTTAATAAATGTGACATTGTTTTTGTAAACGCCCCTACAGCTTCGTTACGGTTTTGGGTAAGATAATTAAATGCCAACAAAAATATTAAAAATCAATTAGTTAATTCTATACAAATAGTATAATGAAAACCACAAAACAACAGTTTTAAACATATCAGGTTAAATTAAGAGTGTTGTTAAAACCGAAATAGTACCCATATAAAGTTTGGAAAAACAAAAATATAGGCATTATGACTTTTTTGGCTGGATATAAACAGCATTTTAACTAAGATTTTTATAAAGTTCATAGCAGATCTATGTGGTATATTGAAATTTAAACACAGAATTTCAAAAAAAAAACATTTTATGTATTACTGGTATTAAATTAATTTAAAATATTCGTATACTAAGGTGAGCTTCTAAGTTTCCACGAAAGTCTTTTACCGTTTATAGGCTGATTTATGCCCTTATACACAATTTAAATTGCGTATCAGTCGGTTTATTCTTCTGTTATTATTGCGGCGCCAGTCCATGTTAGACTAAAATTTTTGTAAGAAATATTTGTATATTTATATGATTTATTTTCGCTTTTAGACCGGTTTATTTTTGAAATTCAATATTATACACTTATTTAAATACTGCGCTTTATATTCAAGTGCGTTTTTTTGCATTTATAGGCAATAATAAATCAAACATTTTCTTTAATGTAAATGCTTGCAGGGCAAAAAAAAAGCAAATGATATAAACATAAAGGTTATTTATATTAAGGAATCAGGGTAAAAAGTTTTTGCAGCATCAGGTGGGGCACTTGAAGCCGAAAAAACGAGAATTTGGAGTAAAAATAAATTTATTGTCTGGGTTTAGGTTTATGCATAAAAATTGGAATAGGATTATGCGATTTTAAAGTTTTGGCGTCAAGCTCATCATTTTCGTACTCAGGTTTGAGCTTAGGCATTTGGGAAAAAGCGTTTTTATCTGCCTCTTACCAGCCTCAATCGGAAATTTTGCTGCCTCCTACCTGCCTCCCACTTGCCTCCACTCTGCCTCCACCCTGCCTCCTACCTGCCACCGAGGCAGTTTTACCTGTCTCCCACCTGGTCCCAGTCTTCCGGAGACAGGTTCAAGAGCCGTCCTTAACGGATTAAGTGCCGGTTTTATTATTTTTAAATTTTAGCTCCAAACTTATCACATCTACGTTTAAATTCGGATATAAAAAATCTACGTTTAAATTCGTTTTTATAAACCGAGATAACCGCGCAATTTTAAGTGGTCCTTCATGTTGCCAAGACAATTTTACGAGGTCGACCAGAATTAATTTACCATCATTTAGTTTGTATAATAGTATTAACACTTATATTTATAAGTTCAAAATCTGTGATAAATTATTCGAGAGCATAGTTTTAGCCTTGGCCTTGGCTACAGGTTTTAGTGATTTTAAACTTTCGTATATAACTTCCACATTTTTGCCTTAAAATTCCTTTATTCTAAATTGCTCAATTAAATATAACAATTTTTTCCTATAAGCTTGTTTATTTATGACCATATTTACATGTCTGTTATAACAGGTTGTAAATTTAAAACCTAGTTAACAAAAAAATCAAAACAAAGCTTCATGTTAATCAATCCAATTTTAAAACACAAAAAAGTTTTTTTTACATATATATGTTTTGCCTACAACGATAATTCAAATAAAATAGGGTTAATTTTCCTTGGAATTAAAATTAAATTGAGCGAATTGACTTATGGCTTAGCTTAGCTAATCTTAAAGTCAAAAATTCGCCAGACACCACCCACCACTTTGGAAGCGGGTTATAAAAAGTAAAAATTTTTGATTATTTTAAGTAAAAGTAATTAGAAAAATTTAAGTTTAAATTTTAATTTCAATAAAGTAAGAGTAAAAGTAATTAGTGATTTTTGTTTAATTTAAGCGTAAAGTAAAAGTTACGGTCAAAATTTTATTTAAGTAAAGTAAAAATAAAAGTAAGAGCTAATTTTTAAGTAAAAGTAAAAGTGAAATATAATAAAAGGAATTTTGAAACAAAAAAAACACCGGTTTTCGGAGCTTCAAAGCTCGGTTTAAAAATAAATTGCTAATTCTATGTATGAATTTTAATTTTGATAAGTTTTTTTAACTAAAAAAATACGCAAGGAATTACAGAAGGGGGTTTAAAACTAAATTTAATTCAAATTCGGAAATTACATTGCTGTTTTCATTTCAATAACGTGTCCAAAATAACGAAAAATAAATCGGTCGATTACTTATAGAACAAGCTTTCAGACTTTTATTTTTTCCTTTTTTGTTAAACCTTGTTGGGATATTTCAGTTCAGGTGTTTAAAAAACTACCGAAAAATTCTCTTTTTGATCGTTCATGACGTTTATTACAAAATCATGCCAAAAAGTTTAATATTAATTTTACTCATCCTAAAAGAACATGCTTTGGCACGTTTTTATTTATATTCTATTTCCAATAAATCGATATTGTTACTAGTTTTTATTAAACAATTTAATTTCAAAAATTACAGTTTCTAAAAAATAAAGTCTTCAAACCTAAATTTTATGTTTGGTTTGGTATACAAAATAAAGGAATCACAATATTTCAAAAAAATCTATAGTACAATGTATAAGCAGTAATAAATGGATTACACATAATGTGCATTTTAAACCAAAAATATTATAAATAATAAAAAAACTCAAACGTTATATTTGCATTATTGTACAGAATTTATTTTTTAATTCTTATCACAAAAGATGATGATGACCTGTGTTTTGAAACTAAAACAACTTAAATGTCGACAATAAAGTAACGTCAAGATTTTAAGGACCCTTAAAATGTCACAAAGTATTCGTGATCACGTCATATATGTTTTGCTCTGTGGGAATAGTTGTGGGGGAGCTGTTTTAGCCAATTAGCGCTTGGGAAAAATTGATCTTTAACGAATGAGATATCTCCAATTTGTTCCTAAGCGCTAATTGGCTAAAAATAATTCTAGAACCTGTAACTCTGTGAAGACATTTAACACTGAACAATTTCCGTTTAATGGGACGGTTTTAAACATCGTAATAATAATTCTGTCACATTTCTCCATGAATACACGCAACATTTTATTTAATAAACAGCAAGAAAATCTAAAAAGAATTTTGCGATTATCTCAAAAGGCTTGTTTTACCTGCCAAAAATTAAATTTTTACCAAAATTAGGTTATGTACAAAAACTAGGGTAGTTTATTATCTACTTTAAAAAACATCTATTTATTTTATTTAAAGATGCGATACCAAGTCAAACTTTTTGTCTTCAATTTTGATTATTTTGTGAAAACCTTACTCCTGCCGCAATAGCTCATAAAATTTTTTCATCAAAATATCTCCAGTGGTTCAGGAGATATGACACTCCAAAAATGGCGTTTTTCGACAATTTTCTGTAAGTGAAAGATTGCGCAATGGGTATTAAAATTTAAATTACAAAACATGCACTCAAAAAAAGCGGCTACTTTCTACTTTAATCTGATATCTTGATCGTTAAGATTAATGCAGTATTTGTCGAGATATTCCGTAACCTTAGCACAAAAATTGCGGGTTTTTTTGCACGAAAAACGTAATATATCAAGAAATACTGCACCAATATTAACAATTAAGGTATCAAATTAAAGTAAAAAAATAACCGCTTTCTTTAAGTGCATATTTTAAAACTTAAATTTTAGTACCCATTAAGCAATTTTAAAGTACTCAATTATCAAAAAATGCCATTTTTGGAGGGTCATAACTCCTGAACCACTGGAGATATTTTTATAAAAAAATTTTTGTCGGCTATTAGAGTCAGGGGTAAGGTTTTCACAAAAAATAATCACAATCGAAGGGAAAAAGTTTGACTCGGTACAGCACCCTAAAGTTGTAATTTCTGTAATCAAAAATGAAACATTGCCACAGATGTCATTTTTGCTTGGTGGATTAAAAACTGTTCACTTTACGCTTAAAAAATTAACAAAATTTTACTATTTTCAGAAGGTCGTCCATCATTCATTTTTATCTGATATGCAAAATTAACAATATTTTTAATAACCTCTTCATTATGATAATGTTTATTTCAATTCTTTGGGCTTTTTTTTCAAAAACCACTGCAAAATCGCAGAAAACATACCGTCAATGCGGCACTGTGTTAAACTCGGCGTCCGCGATCGCCGGACACGGAGTACAACACAGTAAAGCACTGGCGCGAAATCCCTTCTGGGATTTGCAGCGGAAAGAATTCCAAAGGGTTAATGTAGTGTTTCTAAGTAAAAAACACCTTTTTAATTAACGAAAACTTGAAAGCAAAATACGTTGAAAGTAAAAAAAGCACTTTTTTATTTAACGCACACGACCTTTTGTATTTAAATGTTTTTAGAGTCAAAAATATACACATAAATGTTATGGTCAATTTTAATTTCTTCAGTTAATCAAAATACATCAAAAATTTTGAAACTTCACAAATATCTTGTGAAAAATCGGAATATATCTTTAAAATATTTTACTGTATGAGCTTCACGTCATTTTTTTTGTAGAAAAAAACCATTTCTTTATTTAAAATATAAAAATTACACCAAAAAATAGCAGTTCCGTTCCGACAGGAGCTATCGATTTCAAAAATTTTTAAAATCAACGTAAATGATTCCAATCGCCTGCTAAGCCTTCCTGAAAGGTTAGTCAGGTGCAAAACGTCTATAGGAAAAGTAAACAGGGCAA
Source organism: Microlaimidae sp. YZB2_3 (assembly GCA_030248175.1). Classification (NCBI taxonomy): domain Eukaryota; kingdom Metazoa; phylum Nematoda; class Chromadorea; order Desmodorida; family Microlaimidae; species Microlaimidae sp. YZB2_3. The sequence goes on along the minus strand of JASAMX010007950.1, from coordinate 2,569 downwards.
GGTATATCTAATTGACATAAAACACATCTGCGAAGTTTCAGCTGCCGAATAAAAAAGGAGCAGAAAAACAAAACTTCGGAAAAAAAGCAGGTAAAGTATTCTTTTTCAGCTTATTTTCAGGTTGCATTTTTAAGTGCGAGAAAAAGTTATTTAACAGCAATTTTGCAGAGTTATAAACGACTTAAAAGTTTAGTAACCTAAATTATAAATAAGAATGTTACATGTATGTGGCTCACGAGGAAGCTAATTAAATAAAAGAAAAAAATGGGGGTTTAAACGGGTGTTACATAAAAGTGTTTGAGTAAGTGTGTTTAAAAAAATAGTATAGGGTAACTGACTTAATTTCGGCCACTTTTTTCATTTTTTGGAATAAGTTTTTTCTGGTTTTTCCAATCGACATAAAATTTGGTCTAAAAATTAAACAATAGCTATTTTTGTTATTCCAGTGCAAAATTTTAAATTTTCTGTTACACTTAACGATCAGTAGAGGTTTAAAGTTTTTTATAGTGGCCGAAATTAAGGCGCGAGTCATTAACTTCGGCCAACTAGAAAAAACTGGCTATAACTATTGCCAAACTGAACAATAAAAATTTTTAAAGGTTGCAAATTTATCCTTAGGTATTGTTCTTGCTACATATAACTTAATTTTTCCCATTGGCAAATTTTAATAGTTATTAGCAAGAGTTTAAATAATTATGTCAAAACCTTAAAAAAACAAGTTTTAATAACCTGTATTTTTTGTTGAATTATTATTTTTGGCTTAAAAAACGTCAAATAAAGTCAAACGAGCAAAAAAATTCTTTATAAATACGGTAGTACGATGATATTTAAGTACAGTAAAAAACGGCAGGTTCTTTCACCTAAATTTTAAGGTGACTGAAATTAACGGAATCTTAAAATGCGCAGTTAGTTAAACGCGTTGCAAAGTGATTTTGAAGAAAATATCAAAACATAAAAATTAACAACTTTGAACCTGAAATAGAAGATATTTTAAGGTTATATTGAGCTTCGTTCTAAATTTGATGCAGTTTAAACACAAAGCAAAAATTAAGAAAATCACAAAAAAATTCACTTTTTGTATGAAAATGTTGATAATGCAGAATAACAAAAATAAAAAAACTTTTGCAAAAACACTTTATTCAACATTAATCCAGTTACTTTTGTGCTAGTTCTTTTGTGTTTTAAAAATAAGCCAATTTTTTAACACCCTAAATTGGTGGCCGAAATTAAGGCCTGGACCCTAATTTTTACACAAATCAATTTCTATATTTCAACATGAAAAATAAAAAAACATAAACGAAAATTAAAATAAAATAATAAATTAAAATCTACTTCATAGGTTGAAATTCAGAAATATCACGTAAGAAATAATTTGCATACGGTTTGGTTGGAAAGTGCGTTCGCAAATTTTGGAAAAAACTTTATTGTTTTTAATATAAAACGTTCAAAAACCTTGAAGCCACGGATTAATAAACCCTATTAAAAACTTGTTTGGTATATCCTGAATTCGAAACGATTTCTCAATTAGATATAGGAAAAAACTATCGAGAATGCATCACACTTACGGTTACATAATTATTAAAAGATATATATGTTTTAAAATTTAATGATCGATGATCAGGTTTTACTTAAGATAAGTGTATCGATAAAACAATTTATTCAATTTAATCGAGAAGTACTAAAAAAATTATTAAAACATTAGCAAAAACTTAAACAAAAGACTAAGATCGCGTAAAGTGGGGTCATTTTTTCTGGACGCATATGGGTAACATTCTTACAAATAAACATGCCCTGCAAATTATAGATGTAACATTCTGACAATGCAAAACTTCTATTTTTGTAAATTAAATACTAAACAATTCATTGACAAAATAAAACGCATTTATTGGTCCGAGTCTAGACTTGAGTTATTATTTCTGGTGAATATCCGGCAAAAACCCCGGAAAAAACGAGGATTACTAGCCGTTTACTAGTAGGCCTTACTAGACGGTGACAGTTTTCAACTACCATCGGTTTACGATATTTTTCAGCTCCGACTTTCCATTAATGCAATTTTAGTCGAAATTCAAACGGGTACTTTGAAAATAATTAGAAGTGACATTTTTTATATTTCAGTATTTTATTTTCTGTTCGAATTTTATTATTTCTAAAAGTTCCCTGTGTTTGTATTTAAATTAAAAAAAACGGAAGGAGTGAAGTGCGCAGAGTAAAAAAGGGGAGAATGAACCGGGGGAAGGAGACAATAAGAAACTTTTAGTAAAAATCCGAATGAAACAAGCGGCTTCCAGCCCGCCCTAATGAGTCGGGCACCACAGCCACTTATAAATGGACGGAGTGAGATAAAAGAATAAATCGACTTTTTCTACTCAGAATTTGGACAGACGGATTTTTGAAAAATTGATATTTTTCCGGACGGACGAGTTTTCGCGTGTTGATCGAGTTTACGTTGCATTATTATTATGAAAAAAAAACAATTTCTCTGTGCAGTGGAAAAATTTTTGTAAATTATTCCCTGACCGGTACCAAATAGTGGTCTTGAAGTACAATTGTTTATAAATTGTTTATACAG
>JASAMX010007947.1:0-18420 GCA_030248175.1 Microlaimidae sp. YZB2_3 | reverse complement strand
ACGTTTTAACGAATAAGAAACCGCGTAAAAAAAATGAACAAATCCAAAATTCGAACTAATCGTGAAAATTAAAATGCGAATGAATGCGAACAGTTTAAATGACTGATGACGTAATAAAATTTTAAACAATTTAATTTTTGAAAGAAAAGTTCTGAGAAAACAAATGGCAAACTGTTTGTCTCCCGACGAAAATTTTTAAAAGAAAAATATCGCATATCGATTTTAGAATTGCTAGTATTGCTGTTTTTCAAAAAATGGTGTATCAAGATAACCGGAACGGTCCCACCTAAAATGCCCCCCGTTTTTATTGGAGGATTTGCCCCCCCCCCCTGTTTTATTGCCTCCCCCTCGCCAAAAAATGAAAAAGTACCCTAAAATATGACGCCACTCTTTACTTTTGATGACGCCATCATCCGCGAATTTTTTGCAGTTTTTAGCCTATTCAAATGTATTTTAAGCCATTTTATACCTATTTTTACCTTATTTCCGCTTTTTTTTTGTTCTTTTTTTCCCTTTCCCCTTCTCTTTTTTTTCTTTTCTCCTTTTTTCTCTCTTTTTCTCTTCTCGCCCCGCCCGCCCCCCTCGTTTTATTGCCCCCCCTTGTTTCAAAAAAAGTCGCCCCTCTCCGCGCCCCGCCGTTTTGGCAGTCCCCCTCCCCTCGTTTTAACCCCGGGGGGGGCAGTGCACAGGGTCTTGCTAAGAAGTGCTCTAGGTCTTTGTTCGGGGGATAAAAGATCAATGGCTCGGAAATTCGTAAAAATCTAGAGCTACGCCTTCTTTGGCCTTTCCTCGAATTTCCGAATTTCGTTGGTTACTCTGACTCTTTTTTCGAAAATTTGAAATCTGACCTCTCTCTCATTCTCTTCGAAAAAAATTTTAGGTACCTATTCTCTTATATACTATTTTTATCCTAAATTTTCCCCTCAAAAACCAGAATTTGTTTTACACAAATCAATATTGTTATTATACACCTCTTCAAAATGCCTTGCTTATTTTAGGTTTTATATATTTTTTTCAAAATACCTTTATTTTAAAAACCCATGTATGGTATGCAGACCTGTGCACGGTCTGGAAATGTCTACTGCTTTATTGGAGGATTTGCCCCCCCCCCGTCCATCGCCTCTTGTTCCATTGCCCCCCCCCCAAAAAAAATGAAAAGTAATCTAAAATTATGACGCCATCTTTGACTTATGATGACGCCGTCATCGTGAATTTTTTGCAGTTTTTAGTCTATTTCAATGCGTATTTTTAAACTATTTTAGGCAGAGCACAGGTCTGGGTATGACCCCAAATTGGTCTTACGTACGTATTGCGAACCTCCCATTACTTGAACGCTAAATTTTGTGGAAAAAACCTAAAATCCTTATCCAAATGTGTTCTGTTATTTCTATTATGAATCATCAAATAGCATGCGTTTGTGTCGCTTTTAACGCGAAGAACTATAGCTGGCTCTTTTAGTTTTTTTCCTGCAAACATAGCCGATTCTATTTTTACCGCCTAGCTTTTTTTTAGTTCCAAAAACGCCCCACTCCAAAGCTTTTCGTGATAACGATGGAGTTTTTTTCCTTCGGCTAAAAGCTAATATATATACCTAATCAATGTCTTCACCCGTGTTTCTATGAATTTCATTCAGCTAATTGCCATTATACTATATTATTTTATGTCAATTTGTTTGTATACAAATACAACAACAATGCCGTTGTCTTTTCGAAAAGGCCAAGATCCATTTTTTTACAAAATAAACAACGTTCAGGTGGGACTATATACCAACCTTAAATTAATTAACCGTAGCCCCGATGTGCCAAATTGATCTACAGCAAATCGTTCAAAAAGATTTTAACAATACAATTCCAGCAAGAGTTAAGAGGCTTTAAAACCTTAAACATTGTATGGTTAATCAGCTTAAAAACTAAAAATTATTTCTGCAGTGGAAATATGATAGATGTATTTTCTACATCTATCAGCGGTGGACAAAGTAATGCACAAAAAGAATCGATTAAACGAAGGAAACAGTCATTGGCGGCAATATCTATCAACAAGGATAGGTAAATTATTATTGGTTAATTACAAAAACGTTAAAACGCATGCTATTTGATGATTCATAATAGAAATAACAGAACACATTTGAATAAGGATTTTAGGTTTTTTCCACAAAATTTCGTCACTTTAAGTAATGGGAGGTTCGCAATACATAAGACCAAATTAGGGTCATACCCAGACCTGTGCTCTGCCTAAAATGGTTTAAAATACATTGAAATAGACTAAAAACTGCAAAAAATTCACGATGACGGCGTCATCATAGGTCAAAAATGGTGTCATAATTTTAGATTACTTTTTCATTTTTTGGTGGGGGGGGGAAGGGAGGGGGGGGGCAATAAAACGGGGGGGGGGCAAATCCTCCAATAAAGCAGGGGGACATTTCCAGACCGTGCACAGGTCTGCATACCATACATGGGTTTTTAAAATAAAGGTATTTTGAAAAAAATATATAAAACCTAAAATAAGGCATTTTGAAGAGGTGTATAATAACAATATTGATTTGTGTAAAACAATTCTGGTTTTTGAGGGGAAAATTTAGGATAAAAATAGTATATAGAATTAGGTACCTAAAATTTTTGGAAGAGAATGAGAGAGAGGTCAGATTTCAAATTTTAGAAAAGGAGTCAGAGTAACCAACGAAATTCGGAAATTTGAGGAAAGGCCAAGGAAGGCGTGCTCTATATTTTTACAATTTCGAGCCATTGATCTTTTATCCCCGAACAAAATTGCTAACACTTGATACACCATTTTTTGAAAAACAGCAATACTAGCAATCATAGGTCACCGACCTTCGACGGCTCAGGGGGGGGGGGGGTCCACCCCCCGGGGTGTGGAGGTTTTTGACCTCCAGGGGGGGGGTCACACCCCGGGGTGTTTTTTTTGAAAAAAAGCAGGGGGGGTGGTCACACCCCGGGTACCATTTTTTGACCAAAATTGACAATTTTTTGACGAAATTTGACCATTTTTTAAGCATTTTTTGGGAAAGTCGAGTTAGGGGGGGTGGTCAAAAATGGGCCTTAGGGTGGGGGGGTCAGGGGTTCAAGGGGGTCGATGGGGGGGAGGGGTCAAAATGGGCCTTAGGGGGGGGATTTCCACCCACAGCCTTAACACTATTTGAAAAACAGCAAGGGGGGCTACACTACACCCCCCTTCGGTGACCTATGCTAGCAATTGTAAAATCGATATGCGATATTTTGCTTTTAAAAATTTTCGTCGGGAGACAAACAGTTTGTCATTTGTTTTCTCAGAACTTTTCTTTCAAAAATTAAATTGTTTAAAATTTTATTACGTCATCAGTCATTAAACTGTTCGCATTAGTTCGCATTTTAATTTTCACGATTAGTTCGAATTTTGGATTTGTTAATTTTCTTACGCGGTTTCTTATTCGTTGAAACGTAACCTATTATAACAGTCAGTTTCTAGCATTTAGGAGGTAGTTTACGGCCTGTCTCTGTATAGAGCAAATAGTCGGGGATATTTCAATCAGCTTTATTCTGTGTTTATTTAAGGTCGCAACAGAAACGGTTTGGGAATCGTAAATACCAACAGAAAGCGTGTTGATTGCCCTTTCTTTTTTCAATAACATTAATAATGATATATGGTTTCTGCGTATGTGTTTCAGTTGGCACAAAATAATCTTTAAACTTTGATAAAACTCTAAAATCTTAGATTTATTGTGTTGCCATTTTATAAGTAAAATGTCTAAAGGATGACAGGGGTTTGAATTGGCGTTGCCATTTATGTCTCTTCCCTTCTTTTCAAAACAAAAAAGGAAGGCTATTTTAAGGGCCAATTTCAATCTTTAAAGGAGCACTGTCACAAATCAAATTCCTATAACGCCCGAAACGGGCTGCTCCTTTAATACTGAACCGATTCAGCTGAAATTTAAAAATGCTGTAGCCTTGTAGTGGAGCACTCTAAATACCAAAGTTGAGTTAGGTAGGTTTGGTATTAAAGGACCAGTCCGGTTCGGGCGTTATAGAAATTTGATTTGTGACAGTGCTTCTTTAAGTGTGTAATAGTCTTCTAAATGTGGTTAAGAAACCAAACCGTGTTTGTTTTTTCACCAATTTTAATAGTTTACGTAGCGATTTTTAATGAGAAGAGGAAAAGATAACCCCCACTCAGAAGTTGGCGAAGGGAAGAAAAAGTTAGCCCCCTCTCCTAATTTAAAAAAAAATTAAAAAAATGTCTTCAAAATGACTTTTTATTCTTACTACCTTCAAACTTAAGTTTTAAGAGTAAAATGAGTGTTTTAAGCAATAAAAAGCTCAAAAATGCAATAAAATTAAAATTTCTTTGAACTAAAAATGGACTTTTTTAATAAAATTAGCCTTTTTACGTATATATTTTCCTTCAAAATCGAAAAACGATATGGGTAAAATATAGTCCAGAAAAAATGATATATGTGTAAAAGTAAAATGCGTTTCTCGGATTTTGACTTATCCCCCCCAGGGTGGGGGATCACAACTTCGGGCCAATTGCCCATGTATGCTTTGACGTTGACCTACTAGTTTTAAAACACACCGCTTTCTGTTTCGCTGGGGTTTTCATTTTCAAGTTCCCTGCAATTAATTTCGGAAACCGTTCGTTATTTTTTTTTGTTTTTGGCATCGATTTTCTAAAATTATGTAATTGTGCTTCGTAAAATTGAATGCGTTTGCAAACAAAACAATCAGAAATGCGTTTGCAAACTAAAATTTGTAAAAAAAAAACCAAGTTTTAATCATAAAAGCATTAAAAATGTTTTTAATTTTTTCCTAAGCCTAAGCAAAGCCCTAAAATCAAGCTAAATTTTATCATAATAAAATTTTGTTGTATTTTCTAAGTGTCAAAATTTAAAGGAAATATTGCAAACGCACTATATTTATGGGGAATTTACACCACCTTACCTTCTTATGGGGATTTTGTGACGTTTATGAGGATTTTGGCCTATAGGGAATTTGTCCATTGGGTTTTTATATACGGACCCCATAATAATAACAATAATTAAAAACTATAGTTTTTGAGAGCTATCCCCTTTATTTCTTTCTTACTTTTTTTCAAGTGCACTTTCTCTTTTCTCTTTCCCCCTCCTCCTCTGAAAAAAATTAGAGAGACTGTCATAAGCTTCATGATGGGGGCAGGGTAGCATTTTTAGCCATCATCATATCTTATTTATGGACTAAAAGCACAGGACTTTTAATTATTTTTCATAAATAAATAAATTATTTTAGTCTTGAAATTCAATATTAATTCAACTATAAAAAGATTACGTTTTACGTTGAAAATCGACTATAAAAATAGTAGGTACTTACATAATTTTCTCAGGAGTGGATGGTTTAGATTTAAAATTTTAGAGAATGTTAGAACAGAGGCGTACCCAGGGGGCAGTAACCCCCTCCCCAACCAAATCTAGCAAAGTCAGTTATATATTATTAGTATTATTGTCAGTTAGTTAGTATTATATATTGCCACCCACGAGACCCTTTTACAAAGCGTGTGAACATTTTATAGACGTAAAATTTCTTAAAATTGACAATCTTTCGCGATAAAATTGTATATAAAATTTATTGTACCTCGAAAAGGTTGGCGTATTGAGCGATTCCGGTGTAGGGCACTCGACGCTTTTCGATCATTAGTTTTTCCACAGGTGGGCGATAGGGAATCGGCTCCCGCGGAGCGAAGAGCGCCAGCAAATTCGGCGGAAGATACTGCGTCATTCTTGATTATCTAAAAATTTCGATTCTTGAATTAAGCCAGCCTAATTTTGGGCTGAAACAAGTAGTCATGTGCTTCTTGAATTTAGCCAGCTTAATTTTGGGCTGAGATAAGTAGTCCTGTGCCTGTCATATTGAGTGGTCTGTTTATTGGCGTTCCCAAAAGCCCCACGAACATCAACTAGCCCCTTAAAATCAACTTGCCCTTTTTGCGATTTTGGTTTTTCTTGATGATTGCTGATAATTTTTAGAGAAAATTTTTATTCGAAAATATGCAACTTCGGAGAGTGTGTATTTACAGGAAGGTAAATTCACAAATTTAAAACGATTGAGATTTTGCACTTAAAATTTCAACCATACTTAAAGCAAAAGGTGCGGTACAAAGTCAAGCTTTTTGATTTTGATGATATTTTGCCAACACCTTGCGCTTATTATGTACCCCTGCCCCAAAAAGCCCAAAAATTGTTTTCAGCAATTTTTTTGCTGATTTTTTTTATTACTACCGTATATATACGCAGTGAAAATATTGGTTGTTATGTATTCACGGGGTTATATATATATATATGCAACAAGATTAATCGTAGTGGTATCAGATTCTAATCAGACATAAACCTTTCTTCTCAATCAAATAAACGGTATTCATTATAAAACAAAATATATGATTATATAGCATATTTGTCGGAACAACAAATTTCTGCTGCTTCAGTATTTGCTTTTAAAAAAATGTTAAAATGACTCAAATTAGTGCTTAGCATTCTAAACCTTTGAGTTATTTTCTAGTAAACCAGATCACCATTTTAGTTTGTTGCGGCCGCTATCGGCTCGCATTTTTTGAATAAAATTAGTAAATTTTTATTCTTAAAGTGATATTATTGATGTGATGTTTTTGTTTACTAGAATAAACAATTTGATTTGATTATAATAGCAAGACTGTTTTTGGAGATATAATTGTCTTTCATCGCTCTATATAAATTCTGGTTTAGCCCAATTTCATTTTCATTCTGGCAAAATTTTTATAGACAATAAAATACAATAATGCGGGGTGGGGGTGGGGTTATTTCATACACTTTTCAATTTTGACCGTTTATAACTATTAAGCTTTTTTGGCCTTTTTGGCAGTTTTTAAAAAAACTCTTCCGTTTTATTGCCACTCCCCACAAACCAAAAATGAAAAAGTATCCAAAAAGGCTAAATTGTTGACCTATTATGACGCCATTGAAAATTTTTGCAGTTTATAACCCGTTTTAATTCATTTCTAACCTTTTTAGACCTATACATATTTTTACTTAAATTTCGTTGGTTTTTGTTCTTTTGCCTTTTTCTTTCCTGCTTGCCCTCATTTTTATTGCTCCCCCCCCGTTTTAAAAAAATTGCCCTCCCGTGCCCCCAATACTCCAGGGGGGGAAGAAGCGGAGGTCTGGTGGCAGAAAAAAAATTGATTCCACTAATTGCACTTTTTTTGAAAAAGAACGTCTTTCAAAAACAATGTCTCTCAATAAAATATTATTGTTTGTAACTTAGTTATTATAATGTGATGATAAAGAATCTTTTTAGGACTAAATTCATTTAAACATAAGACTATAAACTTAAAAAAAGTAGTTTTTAAGCACCAAAGTCTTATTTTCGGTTTAGTTTTAAGTTACCCCACGAATTTAAATATATAACCCCACATTATTGTATTGCAATTAGGTTATATAAATTTATTTTAAAAAAAGAACACAATTTTTGCAGGGACGTAGCCAGAGTTTCATTTTGGGGGGCGGGCGGATTGTAGAACAAAAAATAATTTCGGGGGAAGGGGGGGGGGGGGGCTCCGCCCCCCTTAATTTTTGAAAACGTTAAAAAAGCAGGGATAAACGTAGATAAAGCTGTATAATACACTGTTTTTGGCCTAATAACCTATTATCTAATGTTTTTAGCGGTAAAAACATGTTTTCTTAGTTAAAAATTACATAAGCACACATTGGCAGAGCCTGTATTTTACAAAAAAAGAATTTAGAGACGTTAGTTTCAGACCCCTTGGCTAAACCCACATTGTAAACCAAAGCACATGAGCAGCATCTCGGTACCTATGTGAAAAAAATCCGAGCCAATGCTATAGGCGGCAGGAAAATTTAGGAGGGGGGGTACATAAATCAACCAATATGATTGTTTGTTTTGCTTTCTGTGTAGTACTTATTACTTATAAAAATTATTGTGCTAACTTTGAAATAACATTAGCATCAGGCAACATGAATAACGAGATATATATTAATATGTATGTATACTATAGAAAGTGACCGCTGAGCAAAGCGAAGCGAAACAAATTTTTGGTTTTTGGGGGTCCATTGGGGTACTAAAATTAATAAGTTTGGCGCCGAGCGATTAGCGAGGCGCTAGAAAATTTTGAATTTTCAGCCTCTGAAAATTCCCAAATTTTACTATCTGGCGACCATTTCGGGGGGGGGGGGGGCGGCCGCCCCCCCCCCCCCCACCCAACCACTATCCTTATTTTTCCTCCTGTCCGACCGTTTCGGGGGGGGGGGGGCCCAGCCCCCCCCCGCCCCCCCTGGCTACGTCCCTGAATTTTTGATAGGTAGGTACCTGATTAAACGCAGGGCTTAAAAACAACTGACATTCTTGAAAAAAGCGATTTGTTTGACAAGAGATTAGGTAAACCAATTTCTTCTGCTAAAATAAAATAAAACTAAAATTATGCACTATTGTATGATTTTGTTAACATCGTTCTAAAAAAAATCTAGATTATGAAATAATCTCATATTCACACTGCGTTCTGCATCATAATTCCCATGTCTATTCATTCATAGCTTCTCTTCTAAACTCTAATTTGTGCGTCTTTTAAAAACTTATTTAGGAAAACCTTATTAGCTGGTAAAACCAGAATACTGCCTGCTGAGTTTTTACAGAAAATTTTTAAGCCTTCAAACTAACCGCCACACACTTGGTTCTCTGTTATGTAGAGTTGTAGCTTTCTGTGTGTCATCGTTGTGCTGCGCTTTACAGTTTTTTTTAGTATGTATAGTATTTATACGGTATTATTTTATATTCTTCTATTAAAGATTTTTATTTTTGTAATGTGCAAAAACGGCTTTAAAAAAAAACGTATGAAGTTATAAATTAGAAAATTGAGTTTCAAATTTATAGTTAAAATAAAAAAAAAAACAATTTTAGACGGGATGCCTTTTTTTTAGATGAATATACATAGTAATTTTAATATAATTAATAATATCGTTGTATTGTAAATGAGATTTTAAAAAACTGTTGTCACTCTACAACTAGAAATATTGGTACCTAAAAATTGAAATGATTAGATTATCTCAACCTGAAATCTAATATCTAAAAATGTTAGTATGCATCATCAGTATACTCGGAACAGTATTTGTAACGCCACGGCAGCTGGAAAAGCAACCCGCTACGCCCATTCCACCTCTCACTATTCTCAACCGCGGAAAAAAGGAACCAAGAAGTAATTTGTATTTTTCATTTGAATATTTTGTTTATTCACATTATTTTTTGCTGCGGCTAAATTTTTTACGGCTCAATAGTCTGTTTAAGATTACAGGGTGTTTATAACAGTTGTAATTTTATCTTACTAATGAAAAACCATTATGAATTGGTTTATTTATTAAAATATTTATTTGATTTTAAAACATCTAAAAAAAGCGACAATAGCGACAATTACGAAATGCGTTCGGCATTTTTAATTTACTTCAAAAAATTCTTTCTTTCAATTTGCTGTGCGTCTTCTTAAAAACTAAGACCCTATTTTCAAAATAAAAACAAAAAAACGGGGACAATAAATTTGATGTAAGAGGAAAATGAAGAGAAAAGAGCCAAAAAAGAAAAAAAAAGCTCAAAAAAGCAGCAGGGCCCCAGCCTAAAAAAAAAATTCAGGGGCCTTCTTCTTAAATCCCAAATTTTCTACCCTGACCCATAAAAATTCTCTTAGTACATCATAAATTTCTAAATTCCTGCTTAAAATATGAGATTTACTTAGATTGTTCAGGAAAATAACCGTTTACAGTAGTTTACAGTTTAAGTAGGATTTTTAACGGGGGCGGCGGACAAGCGAACTTGACCAAAAAACTAAGGTTGCTCCCATAGGTGGACAGCCTCCCGGATTCGGGAGAGGGGGTATACCCGACCCCCAAAATTTTGGGGGGGGGTGTCCCGAAAATTGTACTGAGACCATAGGTGAGAAAGGGAGGGGGCAGGGTGGGCTCCACCCCCCTAGCCTCGAAATTTTGCCCCCCCCTAGACGAAAACCTAGGGGGGGCCCCTCTCCCCAAATTTCCGAATTTTTTACCCCTGACCCCCCTCTAGATTTTGAAATCTGAACCCCCCCCCCTCTGGGGAAAATTTTAGGTACCGTAAAGTGGGGCTAAGTTGGCCGGGTTTTGAGGTTTTTTTAATATAACTCTTTATTAAAAAAATTTTATCAAAATTTTTTTTATGCAATGTCTAGAGTTTTGTGTGGCGAACAGAATCTGAAATGGGCACCAATTTTTTGGTGCTCCATGTACCCTTTTTTTTAAAATTTTCGGGGTGGCCAACTTAGCCCCAGCTTGGGGCTAAGTTGGCCGGGGTGCATTTTTACAAGCGAAATGCTGTGTAGATTCAAGTTTATATACGAAAGGGGCTAAGTTGGCCACCCTAGACGTTTTAATAAAAGGAAAACTATGTTTCAAGCTCATTTTTACAAAAAACTAGCTTTTTTAAAATGGTGGCCAAATTTACCCCACGATTTCGACACTCGCAAAATTTTGACCTAATTATCTAGCTAATTTTTTTTGTAAAAATGAACTCAAAACTACTTCAAAGCAACTTATAAAGAAAGTACAAACATTTCTGAACATAAAAATGGGTCCAAAAACATTTTCAGATAAAAAAATCTTTTAAAAAATGGTACTACAAATAGGCGTACTTTTCGGGTTCGTTTTTTTTTTTTTTTTTGAAATAGAATTTGTAGTTTACACCAAAAAACAAAAGGTATACACTATCTAATGCTTTAAACATGTTAAGCAATGTAAAGGCTAAATTTTATATCCATAACCAATATTCAACATATCAAATTAAAAAAAAATTGGACACAAATACATTTTCACATCAAATAATCCATTCAAAAATATGGTACACTGATAAAGTTAAATTTTGTACCTACCCTATGTTTTTTGAGTTGCTGAAAATCAATTTGTGTCCAAGCACTGAAAAAAACAAAACAAAACATAATTCACGGGCAACCAAACATAACCAAGCATAATTCAATATCAAATTAAAAAAATAAATTGGACACAAATTAGATGTAAGGACGGTGGATTTTATACGAGAGGCAGGTATTATTTACCTTCTTCTTACATATCTTCATCAAAAATTTTGCAGATCATTACGTGTCTAGATTCCTTCATTAAAAGGGCTTAATTTGCTTAAGTGCTTAATTTGATTCCTTCAATTTGCTCGCTCACTAGGCAGTGAGCGAGCAAATTGAAGTGGTTACAACTGTACGATAGCAATATGCAAATTTTATTCACGGATACGGATTTTATTTTATTTACGATAGATACGTTGGATAATTTATTTTGCGAAAATTTGTATATTGCTATGTACAGCTTCAATGTTTTTAATTTGCTCGCTCACTGGGTATTAATCACGCACAAAAATTTATGTATGACCTATATACGGTCAAGAAGGTCATACGTATTGTTTTTCCGCGGTAAGATTTACTTATGACATTGGTAATAATAAAATACCACAACCGTGTAACACAGGTTGCACCTTTGTCAAAAAAGTTTTCACGGATGGAACGGGGGGGGGGAAGGCCATCCCGGGAAGGGGTTAAACACAAAAAATAAAATTGCTGCCGCGCAGTTTGAAGGTTTTCAGTATTGCATGCAGATCATAGTTAACGGTCATTCTGTTTTCAAGTTAGATTCCATATATTTTTATTTCCTGATTTTTTTATTAGATAAGAATTACTACAAATGACGGTGCATGGTCTTTGGATTTGTAAGCAGAAATTTCGTAGCTTTGGGAAGCTAAAGCCAAAAATAGGGAACTTTTTTTAGGTAACCCAATACTAAATTAGTTTTGGCTCTAATATAAATTTGAATTTAAGGCTATGGCTAAGCAGTTAAGCTAAGCTAAGCTAAGCCTAAGCCTAAGCTAAGCTAAGCTAAGCTAACCTAAGCTAAGCTAAGCAAAGGCTGAAGCTAAGCTAAGTTAAGTTAAGCTAAGCTAAGATTTTTAGATTTTTCGCTCCAAAATATCATCGTTTCTGGCTCTAAATTACACAAATACCATTTGGTCCCAGCTTCTAGCTTCAATTGCTGTGACCTCCAATGGCTCTATGTTTCTGAAAAATCTCAAACAGATAAGGCGGACATTCAGTACTAAAAATGAAAATAAACTGTTTTAGAATTAAACAAATTTAGAAGTGGTATCGCTCCTTTTCAAGGAGAAGAAGGACTTGCCAAATCGACTGGAAATAAATTTTCAGACGCCCTTCTCAATGCTCTAATCTTTCTGGCTGTTATAATAGTCGTAACGTTTATTCTTCTTGCACTGTTTTGGCTCCAGCTGTATAAGGTATGAATAAAGATTTTTCGCAAGTTTGTTTATGTGTTTTTTGTTGCTTGTTTAATTTTTATAAGAGTATTTTATAATATAAATTTCAGACAACACTATTGGGGTGATGAGTTCTAACGTTTATTTTTTTTGCGTTTTTTTCGTCTTAAGGTCTCTCCGGACAGTTTTTGTTGCAGAGCGTTCAGTAGTAAACCAATTGCAATAAAGAGCAAAAATTATCCATTTTTATTTACACACAATTTATTTTTTAATTATTATACTTCTAGAGTATTATAATATTTTAAAAAATTGAAATGACGAAAATTTGCCTAAACGAATTCTGTTTACAATAATACTATTTTTTGAATTTATGTGAAATAAATTTAAAAAATTAAAAAAAAATAAAAAAAATTATTAAAATCAAACAAAAACTATGACCAAACATGTTTTATGTGAGAATTGATCTCAGGACCTTTCAAAGATTTGACGACACGCTAACCGACTATGCCACTGCAACCATAAGATTAGCGCTCTATAAGCTATTTATAAACAAACCCTCTGAAATAAGTCGACAAAATGCACGACAGAACTATTTATGCGTTAAAGAATACAAAATATATTATGGCCTTCCAAAAATTATAAATTTCAATAAAAATATACTATCTGGAACTTTAAATTTTACCAAATTAAACTAAATCGAAGTCTCACCGCAATTTTGAAAAAAATTAACTTCCATTTTTTAGGGAAAATTGTATATTAAACCATAAATACAAAAATATTTATATAATTAACAATTCCTCTTTATTAGAAGTATTTTCCCTAGTAAATAATGAGTAGTGCATATTTCCAAAGGTTTTTAAAAAATCTTGTTGCAATATAATTTTGAATATCAATTATTTCAACTACTGCGAATAATATAATAAATGTGCACTTTATAATCGCGGTATTCTTCCCTTTTTCAACACCCATATTAATTTTTTTATGGAAATATTTCTGTATTTCACGATATCTCCTATGCCAAAAATCGCGATTTTCCATACTTAAAAAAACTGTCCTGAGAAACCTTAAGTTTTGAAAAGTTTGAATGTGTTTTTTTTGTCCAGTTGTTTGTTTGCTTGTTATGTTTTAACCATAACAGTTACAATACAAATTGCACATAATGATAATGGTTTTAAGAAACTTCGGAGTTCTGTCTATTAATTTAAAAAATTCCAAGCTTGTTTTAGCTTGAAAGTGGAAAAGTGCAGCTACGCTCCAAAAAGTGGAGCTACGCTCCAGAACTCTGGAGTCGGGGAAACATCAGTAGTTTTAACAACAATAGATAATATATAAAAAATGTGCAACTACTACATAAAAAAGTACGCAAAATACGCAAAAGACCATTAAAATGAGCCTCAATTTAAATAACATACGCTCTATTATTACATTATTACCCATTACTGGGACAGCATTACACCGACACGAGAAAACTCATGGGGCCTGAATATTACCCTTGTATATAAAGTAAAATTAAATCAATAAATGGCTAAATGGCTTACTCTCCATTTTAATTTGCTGAATTAAAATAGCTACTATGCCATTACAATTGAGGGTGCCATTCAATTGGAGAGGCTCATTATAATGGCCTATTTTTACTTATTTTTTATATAGGAGTTGCACATTTTGCAGTATATTATAAATTTTTTGTTTTAATACACAAACATTAAATCAGAACAAACATAAGATGCAAAAAAAACTATCTAATTAAGATTATTAGTTTTTAAATCAGGGAAGAGCGCTCTTTTCCTTATATTAAATGGATTAAGCTACTGCGCGGTTAACCGTTGTTGATGGCGCATGCTGAAAAAATAAATTTGTAAATAGCTTCTTCAGCAATGAAAACTATAAAATTTTTTGATAACCATACAATTTCTCATAATTTTTTGATATTAAAAGCCTAAAAAATTTTCCCAAACATAACCACCTTTTATGTTAATTAGCTTAATTTGCTTAGCTTTTAGACTTTCATGTTTTTTTTTATTTGTGGGGTCCCCCAAAAATTTTTTGTTATAGTTAATATTTGGAGTAGATTTTTTGAACATAAATGTTAAAAATGGCCGCACACCTGAATTTCATTTTGATATTTACTCTAGTATCCGAAGTTAAATCTGTACTCATGTGAAAAACCTCCATTTTTTTCTAAATTTAGCATTGGATATTAGGTCATACTCTTGTCGGACCGATTTAACTCAAACAATTACGTATTCAGTAACTTCACAACGTTAAACATTAAACAATTTCTTAAGGTTATTTGGTTTTGGCTATAATTAGTGACCTTTTTATAAAAAAAACAGCTAATACATAGGGAAAATAACAAACAAAACACTTTAACTGCGCAGTAATAGCCAAACGGCAAACAATTTTTCTTTTAAATTGTATAAAAAATATTTTGGGGCGAGGGACGGCCACAGCACAAAAAATTTCAACGCGCCGCTTTCAAAATATCACTAAGCAGTAATAAGTTAATAAACATGTTTTCGTCGCTCTGTTTGGGAGACTACAATCTCTCCGCTATAAATTAGAAGATTCCCGAAGTTTTAAATAATGATTATGTTCTTAATATATTTTTTGATTTTGTAATTGAAAATGCTTTATCACATTTTATTGATTTTCCAACCCATGAGAGCGGAAGTTTAATTGACTTAGTATTGATAAATAAGTCAAACTTAATAGGAAATTTTAAAAATTCGGAACCTTTGTCCTCCAGCTGTGATCACATTTCTATTGAATCTCGAATTATGTTTACCATTTCTCCAAACCTTTTGAATGATACCGCGTTACTATCGTGATTTTAAATCAGCTGATTATTTTAGTATAAAGAAAGAGGTTGAAAACATAAATTGGAGCGATCTTATACAAAATTCTACATCTATTGAAAATTTGTATCAAGATTTTTTGGAAATAAATCAGAACTTAATTCAAAATTTTGTTGCACTAAGGCGTATTAAACATAAAAAATAATTATCCAAGCCATATTTTAGTTTTAAAAAAACGCAAAAGATCTTTGCACCAATTTCGTAAACGATACTAACCAATTTTATAAACGATACTATAATACTTCAAAAACAGCTTGAAAAAAATGCGATAAGATGTACAAAGAAGCTTGTTAAAGGATGGGGAGATTGGGATTTCTTTACAAACAAACAAACAAACAAACAAGCAAACAAACAAAGAAGCTTTAAGATTTTATCATGATAAAATTAAAAAAGATACAATTGAAAGTGTAGACATAAACAGCTTCAATAAATATGCAAACAAAAAATTATCGTCAAAAAGTTTAAAATAAGTGGTCTTAAAACAGAAAACGGTTCAATTACAAATGACGCTATTGAAAAATGTAGTGTATTTAATAAGTTTTTTAGCAGTGTTTTTACAATTGACAATAATATTATAGCTGACTTCAAAAAAAAGTTAATAGTAATGAAGGCATTTTTCTGTTGAATTTCCTGTAGCCTTAGTGGAGTGGAAAAAAATTTTAAAATCTTCCTTCAAAAAAATCTCATACTCCTGATGTAATTCCATCAGTTTATCTGAAAAATGTTGTTTCTCAAATTTGTTGTTCCTTAGCGAAAATTTTTGAATTGTTTAAGCAATATAGTGTCATACCTTCTTGATGAAAACAAGCACCTGGCGTACCGGTTTTTTTAAAAAAAAGGAGCATCGTGTCTTAAAGAAAATTATCGTCCTATATTCCCTAACTTGTATATGTTGAAAAACTATAAAGAGTATTGTTTGTGATGAATTAAGTAAATACTTACTTTGATAAAAAATTAATAAGCCCGCAGCAGCATGGATTTTTAAAACGTAAATGTGTAGGATTGCAACTACTTATTTTGACTGGGTGAAAGCTCTTGACAATATAGTTTAGTGGACGCAATGTATATAGATTTCGCAAAAGCGTTTAACTCAGTCAGCTACCAAAAATTGTTAAAAAAGTTCCCGAATGCATATCCCTGAAATAAAAAAATATGTTTTTTGCCTATGATGCCAAAATTTATAGTATTTTATATAACACCACACCACAGGTCTTTCAAAAAATCTTAATAGTTTTTGCAATTGGGCAAATAATTGGCAACTTACTATTGCTTTCAAAAAGTGCGCTATGTTCACTTTGAGCTCAAAACTTTAGTTTAAAAAATTTAGCACCCTTATAGTTTAAATGGTAATATAGTTGAACAGTCAAATATTGTTAAAGATTTAGGCGTACTTGTTGCATCAGATATGAAATTTTCACAGCACTGCTCTTCTACAGCAGCTAAGGCACACAAAAGAATTTCAGTTTTGTTTAAAACTTTTCGAACTTGTAATATGAATCGACTGCTGTGTGCTTTTAATTCATTTTACGCCATCTTTTAGAGTTTGAAACCTATTCCTGGAACCCTTATCTTAAAAATAACGTGGAATGCCTAAAAAGTTCAAAAATCATTTATGAAAAGATTATATAAGCAATGTTTTTTTCTTTATGTAAGCTATAAAACTTGCTTAATTGAATTAAATTCAAAAACTAGTAAAAGTAAACGCACAGCAAATCACTTAATCCTATGTTATAAGCTAATAAATAACCTTGATGATGTTGATGTTAGTAAATTTCTTTTAATTGATAAAACATCCAAAACACGCTGAAACGGCTTAAAATTAAAAGGGAAAAAACTTAATTTAGATCTAACCATAAACTTTATTACAAGTCGTTTAATAAACTTTTGAAATTTTTGGTGCTTTGTCGGAGTGAAACATTTTGTCGGGTGCGGAGTCAAATTTTTGTCTTCAATTTTGATAATTTTTTGTGAAAACCTTACGCCTGCCCCCAATAGCCCACAAAAATTTTTTCAACAAAATATTTACAGATGTTCAAAAGTTATCACCCCCCAAAAATGGCCTTTTTTGACAAAATCTGTACGTGACAAATTGCTCAATGGGTATTAAAATTTACGTTACAAATTTTGCATTTTAAGAAAGCGGCTATTTTCTACTCTAATTTTATATCTTGATCGTTAAGATTGGTGCAGTTTTGTCGAAATATTGCGTTTCCCGTACAAAAAACCCGCGATTTTTTTGTTAAAAACACCAAACGACGGCAGTGATTTTGTGAAGTTTGCCTAACTTTTCTTTCCTTCACTTCGTGTTTTTAGCGAAAAAATCGAGTGTTTTTTGTACGAGAAATCAATATCTCGACAAATACTGCGTCAATTTTAACGATCAAGGTATCAAAATAAAGTAGAAAGTAGCCGCTTTCTTTGAGAGCATAATTTGTAACGGAAATTTTA
This sequence comes from Microlaimidae sp. YZB2_3, assembly GCA_030248175.1. NCBI lineage: Eukaryota > Metazoa > Nematoda > Chromadorea > Desmodorida > Microlaimidae > Microlaimidae sp. YZB2_3. The sequence goes on along the minus strand of JASAMX010007947.1, from coordinate 818 downwards.
TACCCATTAAGCAATCTTTCACGTACAGAATTGTCGAAAAACACCTTTTTTGGGGGGTAATTACTCCTAAACTACTATAGAGATTTTGTTGAAAAAATTTTTGTTGGGTTTTCAAAAAAATTTCAAAATCGAAGACAAAAAGTTTGACCCCGCACCGCACCTTTAATTAATAAAATTACAAACCCTAAAAAGATTTTTTATCTCAAATTTTTTTAGTGACAAATAGTTTCTTTTTGTGTATTAAGGTGGAACGATACAGTTGCAAAAATTTCGCTAATTTTTCCAAAAATCAGCGTGGGTTTTGAGGCACTGATTTCAAATTCGATCTGCGTTTCTTGTATTTGACTTCCTGGAGGACATTAGAGAGGTTGTGACCCCATTCGTCACCTCTTGGGGGGCAATCTAACTATATATTGTTTCTAGCTTAACCCCCCTCCCCCAAAAGAAAAAAAGACATGTACTTGGAGTTGAATGCAGTATTAAATAAATGAACAATTTTTGAATTAAAAAGTTAAAAATAAAAACATCACCTGAGGAAATAAAAAAAACGTTACCGGAGAAAATAAAAATGTTAAAAACATTACCCAGAGAACGATCCTCGATCCGAGTTTCTACAGCTAGAGAGGATCTGAGTGTGACGCTCTAACCACTCGACTACCGACCCATCTGAGTCTTTTGTAAAAGCTAAGATTTAAACAAACGTTTTGAATTGTAGTTTTTCGGCGTCAAATCAAAAAAATTAAATGAAAGTTTAGTCATTTAAGAGGGAATTAGTCTTGTGCCCAACTTTTAACACAACAAGTTGTATGTACCATAAT